>VMKM01001776.1:0-112711 GCA_008360985.2 Macquaria ambigua | reverse complement strand
GAAATAACACAATAACAGCACAGAGAGACGTATCCATCAGCGGTGTCGTGTCGAAACAAATCACAGAATAGTCCTTTTAGCTGCAGACACAAATCACACAAGAGCCACCAAAAGCATGCTGACATCTTTTCTTTGCTGTTTAAATTTGAAAGTAACACATCGGCGTGCCCTCTGCGGTGCCTTAACCAGGATGAAAGAGCCATCTTGTCTGCGTTTGTGTACACATCAGCCCTTCCTCTCCTGCACTTTGCCTCTGCAAACCTTCGCTCCCCCCCCCACCCACGGGACTCTGATATATTGGATCTTGGATAAATAGCCTTGAAGACAAAGGAGCATGCCTCCTCCCCGCTTTGTCTCCTTTATTACCTTGTCGATAAGCGCAGGTCTAGGAGAAAGACCAGAGGGGGGTCTGCTGGCCGTCTAGCAGGCCTGTCCCAGCCTTGTGAATGAGAACACAAGCACATTTCATTACTCACTGTTACAAGGCCAGCCAAAGTCACCTCTACGGGCTTTAGAGCAGAGCTGGCATGTGGACCATTTGGGGGACACTGAGACAGAGGTGGGAGGGTGAGGTGGCAAACTGTGTTTTCAGACAGTGCTTCCAAAATTCTTCCAAACATATTCATCATATGCAGTTCTTAGATAAAGTTAATTATTTTTATAATTTATTCCATACATATATCTCCTGTAAGTATGTACGCAGGGCCATATTTACCTTGTTTCAGACCTTCTGTGCCTCAAGGCGTGTGTTATTTTGCAAACAGGTGCACCGACCTGGAAGTGCAGTTTGCCTTTCATCTGTGCCGCATTTTGCATCTCATTATTGAAGCACAGCTTTCTGCTTTATGTACATGCATTTTAAAGGGAGGATCACACAAATGACTGGAAGATATATAATAAATGTGGCTGATTGCATGCTCTGCCTTATTTACTAATGTTCATGCAATTTGCGACGGGTCCGATTTGTGTGGAAAAACCCTCTGCATCTGAAGAGCAGGCGCCGATTTGTGCGGCTATATTAAAATAAGGCTGTGGTGGGGGAAATAAGATTTAATTAAGCAGTATTTTATTGAAATCTCAACGATAGCAGACAAAGCGCCCCAAGAAAGGGGAGCTGCACTTAATTAGTTCATAAACAAAAAGACAACTGTTAAAAAAGAGCATTGATAAATGAACACAATATCCTTTTTATTACACCAAATAAAGAGCGGAGTGTGTTTGTGGCTATAAACTTGAACCACTAACAAAGCTGTTAATGCACTGTGGGGATTAGACTTATTTCATTTACAACGTGCTCACAGTGACAATGCTAACATGCTGATGTTAAACAGGTGTAATGTTTACCATGTTCACCATCTTAGTTTAGCGTGTTAGCATGCTGTCATTAGCTCAAAGCACCGCTACAGAGCCGTTAGCATGGCTGTGGACTCTTAGTCTTGTTTGTAAAACCTTTTCTTTTGTGTCTTTTTTAAGGTTTTTCCATCTCTATAACTTAATTTGAGCTTTTAAAAACTCAGTGTTAGTTATATAAACTTTCCAATGAATAAAGAGTATATATTGAGTCATAGATGCCCAAATAAGTGTTTCTTGAATTCTGAATTTTGGCTGTAGTAAATGTTTTGAACTCCCATTACTTCAGTAATAAGTATTTCTATTTCCGCATCATAACATCTTTTCTTTTCTGAGCCTCCTGATCTGAGACAAAGCCCACCACTGAACTGCATCTCTCCCTCACAAAGTGCACCTATGCTGCAGTCCCAGTGTCTGACTGTGTAATTACCTGCTGCCTTAGTAAATCAGACGCTAATTTCACACAAATTGCAAGCAAGCATTTAATGAATTGAATTCATGTATACAAATCTGGCTCTCTGTGTTCCTGTTCTGTCCTCACACTGCATTCAATTTATTTCCTACAGTAGACCGTAGTGGATTTTGAAGGGAATACACACAAAATCACATCATCTCACATCGTGTTCCCAGCCTCCCCAGGCATTTTTCAATATCTAGTATCTGAGGGCATCCCAGGTATTTCTCTCTTTGAGCTCTACCTCGCTGATACCTGATGTGCAGCTGATGTAACAGATGGTGACAAGACGTGAGGAGGAGAGGGAGATTGCATTGGTATGGCAGCATTGTGGTGGAAATCTCACCTGTTCCTTCTTCTTTCTTTTTTTCTTCCACTCTTTTTTTCTTTTACCTCTCCATCCCACCTCCTCCACTCTGTCACCGTCTGCTCTGTCTTTGCACCATTTTCTCTTCCTCGCCCCTCCCTCCCTGCCTTTCCCTCTGTCCTCTCTCCAGGAGGTGTTAGAGCTGGCCTTCTCCGTCCTCTATGAATCGGACGAGTATTTAAACTTTATTGCTCCTGACAAGCATGAGGTAAGCCAACGGTAGCAGCCCTGTTGTTGTTGACAGAATGAACGTGTGTGATCACACAAAGAGAGAGGTTTTTCTTTACACTTTCCTAAGTATAGTGTATATGCAAGTGTAGAAGTCAGATATATACAGAAAATGATCACTACAGTGTATTTAAGTGGTTTATTTGACACAGCAATGTAAAATAAAACACTTTTAAGACGAGTTTAAAAGGAAAATGTTAAATGCTGTGTCATTTTAATGGTAAGCGGCCAGATACCTACAAGAATTTGCAATTATGAGTGGGGATATGAATAAAATCACTTATCATGGTATATGTAACTTTAATATTTATCATGACATAGTTAATTTGTGGGAAATCAAGTGAGAAAAATCTGATATTTCCATAAAACATTTCTCCTCATCCGGGCGACTTGGCAGACTGAAGGGGAGTATACTTTTTTTTTTCCACAGATTATGGCGTTAATTTACACATTGCACACAGACGTCTGATACATCACTTTCTCAGTGCTTGAATCCAGAAACATTTTTTTAGATATATTTTTTAAACATAGAAGTTTGTATTTAGGACAAGAGAGAAGACGGTGTCCCTGCTCCATTTCTCCTGAGTCACAGTGTACACAAACTTTCCTCCCTTGGTGGTTAGCTTCTTTTAGGCCTGCATGTCTTTGCAGCAGGTGGAGTCTGTACGCTGTCAACAACTTCCTTTTGAGTTTGAAAACACGTCATGCTTAATTATAGTTTGTAGATTTTTTTTTTTAGTATTTAGTTTTGTGTTTGTGAATTCAGGTTATTTCTGCCAGTACTGATTTTTGTTTCATTTTCTACCTCTGTCCATCTCTCTGCAGTACTGCGTGTGGACCGATGGTCTAAACGCCCTTCTGGGTAAGGAGATGACCAGCGATTACACCAAATCTGACATGGACACCCTCCTCTCCATGGAGATGAAGCTCCGCCTCTTGGATCTAGAGAACATCCAGATTCCCGAGGCCCCGCCCCCGATTCCCAAAGAGCCTAGCAACTATGACTTTGTTTACGACTGTAACTAGACGAACGACCCCACGAGCCCGAACCCAAACCCACCCAGCACCTACTGTACTCACTGGACCAATCCCCTTTTCTTACAAACTGGAACAAAAACAAATAAAACCGTATGACATAAAAAAAATAAAAAAAATGAACTGTGATTGAAAGAAAAAGGATTTATTGAACTATTTTCCTCTTGCTTCTTGCTAGACCTTTATAAGAGAGAAAATGGTGCATATGAATAGGCTCGCTGCACTTGGGGGGACTCTGGGTCGTTGCAGAGTCATCAGGTTGCCATGGAGAAGAGAAACCAGGAAGTATTTGTTTGGCCTGTCGTTGGTCGTCCTGCGTCGTCCTCTTCCTCGCTCTCCTCCCGCGTCTGATGTTTTGAAACATTCACTTCTTCTTCTCGGCCGAGGCGCCAGCTATCATTTTGCTTGAAGATTGTCGTAGACAAATGCTTAGAAATTCTAATTCGATTCAGCTTCCTTGTTGTCCTTTTTTTATGTTTACTTTATTATTTTTCCTCAGGGCTTTTGTTGGGGGGAGGGATGATGGTTGTGTAGTTCAGGAGCAGGGAGGGACAGGGTTTTGTGTTTTGTCATCAGCTTTCCAGCAATATTTTCCTGTCACACTCTCACTTACAGTATTTGTGGCAGCTAAATGTTCCCAATAGGCTGAAAGGAAGGTTGAAGTACATTTTAAGAGGAATACTTCATGAAAATAGTCTCTTATACCTGCTACACATATACTGAAGACTGTTAGAATAAGTCGATCCTCAATGATCCATCAAGGCACTGTACTACAGTAAAAAGCCTTTCTTTTAAATATTCTAATGTTAATGTTATCATCCCACCGCTGCTTATTGCATATTGTACACGTTACACAGCGGCTTTGCCAAAAGCAACTGTAAAAGCACCACCATTGTGAAACACACATACAAACACACACTCGTCTCTCCCTCATTTGAGTCTCTCTCGTTGTAATGACTGCTGTACACAACATTCCTAAGCAATATTTGAGCTTTTTTTTTCTTCATCATTTATAAGATGGTCATCATTTATTGATTTTAAAATTGTGAAACTGCCAAGTAGTTGGTATTACAAAGAGGACGTTAGTGTTTTGGTCAAGGGAAGTTGTCTTTTTTTGTGTGTGTTCAGGACTATATGGCCACAAAATTGAAAGTTTATGTATTTTTTTAATTTAAAAACAGATCATGGTTGTTATTTCTAGTATGATTTATATATTTTCCCCTTCCTATTTAATACCTTCAGATGTTTTTTTTCTTTAGGATTTTTCAAAGCCCCTCAAAACTGCTGTTTACATTAAAGATTTAAGAACCGTAACTACGTTTTTCTTCTGCTTCCTCTCTTCATTCATGAACCACATGCACTTAAAGGATCATACCGGTGTTTTGAACATGCAGGTGAAAGGCTGGTCATTGATTAAGAACAAACAAGTCAATGCAGAAACGTAGTGCCAATCCACATCTGGACTGTCTTTGTCAGCCCAAATGGCCCAAAACATTTCCATTAGGAGAAACGTGCTGCAGCTTCAGAAGCGACGCCAATTCAGAAACACATGTAGGAAAGTCCAAAACAAATACAACAGCAGAAACCTGCTGGTGCTGCAAACATTGTTTCTGTATTTGCAAACGCTGCAAATACAGAAACAATGCCAAGTCAAGAACACACATTTATTGAGTCATTTATTCATTTATTTTTGATTAGGGCAGTTCCGGTCTTCCATACACACAAACCACGAAAACAAATGCAACAGTCAACACAACGGAGGTTCTCCAGGCCGCTAGGGGGAGCGCTGAGTGGAAGAGTTTGTTTTTTCGACCCAAGGGAGAATTTGTTTTTGAAGCGGGAAGAAAAATGGAGTAAAGAGGCGACATAAAAAGGTACAAAAGGTAAAATGTTTTTTTTTTTTACTCTTTGTTTACTCTATTTCCTCTTAAAGGCCTGGAGAACTTCCGTTGTGTTGACTGGATGTGCAGCGTTTTTCTGCTGCACTTGTTCTGGATTTTCGTACGTGTTTTCAAGCCGCAGCACGTTTCTCCTAATGTAAAATGTTCATTGCGCGTTTGACTGTATATAAAGATGGACTACGTGACAGCTCCCCAAAAGTGAAGCCAAAACATCTTGATCGCCCCCTGGTGGCTGGCTGCAGTATAGGTCATAAACCCCGCCTCCTCCATTTTAATAGATGGGACATGGGCCAAGCTGAAATGTCAAAGTACACGTCAAATACATTTTTTTTAGGTAGTTCTTATCACGCTGATGTTTGTTCAAGTGTTCAAGTTGTTCAAGTTTGATTTTTAATTAGTTATTTGATGCTATAAAAACGGGTGTCACATCATGATTGACAACTTTGTGTGTGCTCGCGATTGGTTCAAGCGGCTGTATAGGCGGGAACCCGATACCGCTGCTCCACAGCGGATCACTACTGTGCAGACTCTGGCTCCAAATGACGTCACCAGCGCAAGATGGCAGCTCCCCTATCCGGGGTATTTTGGCTTCATTTTTGTACAATAGGAGGAAGTGGAGACGCGTCGTCCATCTTTATATACAGTCTATGGTTTGCCCTTGTCGGCCACCGCCTGCCTCAAGAAGCACACATTCAGGTTGCACAAGAGATATAATACAGTACCTTCAGAGTTTTCTTAACCTCATAACTTTCAGCATTAACTTTCACATTTATCACTTGAACTTTAAAAATAGACCCCTACCAGATAAACCTAAAACCAGAAGAGAAATTCAGCTAAAACCAAACAATAGCATAATTTGAAATAAGAATAAAAGCCTAGTAAAAAAAAATTAAATATTCATTCAGTCAGCAAAGGGAAACTGCTTTGTACAAGCTGAAATTATTGGCTGGTCACTGAAGGTGCTCCTCATCACACACACCCCATGTTTGGGGTGGATGGGAGGTGTTGTACACAGTTTCACAGTTTCTCCACCAACCCACCACCTCCTCCTCCAGAGACCTCCAGGTTCATCTCCTTCTGTCCAGCTCGCACAGCCTGCATGTGTCCTCTGAGCTGCTGCCGCTCCTTCCAAAGCAGCATGACACGTGGCAGTGGCCTCAACAGACCCAGACAAAACTGAACAGCATTTGATGAAAATGCCTCGGTAGCCTCTGTTGTATCACTTTCAGAGCCGTCATTTCTGAAAAGACACCCCGCTGTACACAAACACTCTCTTCAAGCTGAAACATCATCCTTACATCCGTATCAAAGCTAAATTTCCTCTATACAAATCTAAGTTACATTTTCTACAAGTTAAAGGGGACAGAGAATGCTATTTGAAAGGGCAATGTTTGTTTTGATACGTAGAATTTGCTAAACATCTCAACACTGCAGTAAATGAAGCAGAATTTGAATGCCTTAAAAAAAACTTAAATTATTATCAAATCAGTCACTGCAAAAGCTGTCATGGTTCTGAAATATGTGTGTGGAAAACAATCTGTCAAACACTATTGTGATTTATGACCCAGAATGACCAAGGATCTACCTTTTGTTTTTAAGCTGAATGTTTTAGCTCAGTTTGCCTGTGTGTGTGTGTGTGTGTGTGTGTGTGTGTGTGTGTGCGTGCGTCCTTGGTTTTGGTGCCTGGGTTTTCCCATTACATGCCTGGCTGTGTCACAGGATATTTATTTCCCTGCACACAGGTCGTAGCAGTCCCTTACTCCTCGGTGTGTGACACCATTTCCTGCTTGACGGCTCTATCTAGCACCCAGCCCAGGAACCTCCACTGAGCTCCGTCTTCAGGGGAAGATTGTTCACTCACCAAAGGATACTGATGCCCCTGTGCTCATTAGAAATGTAAGTCAGTGCCTAACACAGCATCTGTCTCACACTCTCTTGGGCAAAAAAAAAAGAAAACACTCTCTCCTGCCTACCACACAGTCTTTCATACACTCACGGTGTCTCTCGCTCACTCACAGCATGCAGATGTTTCAACACAGTCACACTTAAATGGCTCCATTCCTGGGAGGGGTAGCTGCGGTGTGTTGCGGGCCGAGCAGAGCTGGTCTGTGAAGTGGGTTACTCTCCGGAGCTGATGGGCCTGATGAAACTCTATTAGCCACCAGTTAGCAAAACCAAAACGATGGAGAGGGACGAAGAAAAAACAAGAGGAAGAGGAAACAAAACAACAGAAACAATTTGCAATAAATAAAAATAAACCTGAACTAAATATAAATAGATTTTTAATAAGATTATTATATATGTTTTACTTAGATTTTATCAAGTATATCAACCCCCAACATATGTACTTCACATATCAATAAAACAGAAACACACGATCTTAATAATAACCGTCACAACAAACCAATGCATCAAAAACACACAAAACAACCTCATTATCTTTTGTCCTCAACTAATCGAAACATTTTGATCAGGGCACAAATACGTATTTATTCTACTGTACGTCCCAAAGGTTCAGATTACCAATTAAAGGAGTGGGATTTCATGTACTCACAGCTTGTAATACTTCTTTCCAGTGCCAAAGTGTCAGAGGGCATGTGGCAAATATCCAAAGTTTCTAAAACACAAGTAATGAAAAAGAAAACTAAATTAAATATGAATTTGGTCAAAAAATTAGACATTGAAATTACAAAGTCAGCCGCATAAGTGAGTCAAATTAAACTGAATGCCAAATAACATATACATGAAATGTACAGGTGTAAAAGAAGCCACATACCTGCTGTTTCAGTTCTGAACTGCAAATTTATGTGACAAGAGGAAGAGTCTCAAATATCATGACGACATAATGCCAAAGACGGGAAAAGTGACTGAAAGACACCTTCAGTAACTGGATACAAAAGAAAAAAAATAACCATAATGTTTTATTAAAACCTCTGACAGTGTCAAATAAGCTGATATTTACTGCAATGTTTTCCTGTTAACTTATCTACTCCCTGTAAACCTTGCTTTTATCGAGATATTGATCCAGATTTAACCAATCAATTATTACTGTGTGTGTGTGTGTGTGTGTCAGTCTAGCAAAGTAGCTATTTTTATGTACCATATCTTCATTCCCTGAGGTACTCATTGCCATCTTGCGTTTGCGTGTTTCCATGCACACTCGCCTGTGAAAGACAGGAGAGAAAAGGACTTGGCTGGCCTCATTACAAGTTCTTGCAGACTTCACGCAGAGTGTGTGACAGCAGCCGGAGGGCTGCAGCCAGCGGGGCGCAGCTCCTCTCCTCGTCCAGCAGGACACACTAATCAAATCAGATTAAGGCTGGAACTGATTATATGGGCAGGCGTTCTCCCACAACAGGCTTTCAGACAAGTTGGCATGACATCCAGACGAGTCCGCCTTCTGCCCTCGTTAGTGTCCACTTAATAGTGTTTGCAGGGTCACTTCAGTCAAACGGACAAACCAAAAACACTTTCTACCGAGGCAATAGTTCCAATTAAAACTATTGACAGTGAGGTCTGTGGATTATTAAGAGCATTGTCCCATTTTTCATTGCTGTGAGTGTGAGCATCATATAAAATTTCATTCACCTCCATATTGGGGTGGCAGCCAATGTCTCAAAATCTCAAAAAAATAAATAAATACAAATTTTTCCAATTCATAAAATGTGTTTTTTATGATCAGGATGAACTGATCCTATAACCTTTCTTGAAGTTGTAATAGATCTTGTGCTTCAAAGTGATCATCAAAGTGTCTTCATGGTAGGGAGGGATTAAGAGTGAAACCAATAACAAACAAAGAAACTATACTTGCTGTCTTTTTGTTATCGAATGCGGTGCCATAGTTCATCCGTTCCCCAAGGGTGTTATTGGCAAAATGTCATCTTACTCGAGTAAATCCCAAATCTAATGGTGCCAAAAGAGCAGCTTAAGGGCCAGAGAGAGAAACATGTGAGAGAGCTATTCTAAGTTTTCCTGCTCATCATTTGTATTGACTTGTTTTCTCAGCTTGTTCTCTCCAAGTCTCTCATTACTGGAGACATTTGTCCAATGTGGACCCATCAGAGACCGCAGAGAGCTACACTGATGTTATTGATTACTGGAGGGACAGATCCATATCCCATGCACGTTATTATTAACTTAACTTAGAAGGGGATGATATGTCTATGTTGTGTTACAAACATGTTTCCATTGCTCCTAAGTGGGCAAAAAAAATCAGTTACTGCAGGTTTAAGATTTGAGACCAGGTTAGTGGCTTTAAAGACAACAGGTAGTATAGCACAGTGGGTGGATTCATTCCTTGAATCCACCACACAAATGTAAATTTAGTATCTCAAGTACTTTTCCTGTAGTGTAGAAGAGGAGAAACTTACAGAGCTACTGCACACTTAAACGTGTTTTTTGAGCTGTAAACTAAATGATATGACTGTACTGTGCTGAAACACATACCTACCAAATTTATAAAAATGAGCATTTCATGGGTTGAAAATGGCTCAACACACCATCTACTGTTTTAAATCAGCCCTGAATCTTGCAAGGCCAGTGCTGACAGAGTCAACCAGTTGGGACCTGTCTACGTCATGACATTTATATTTAAAAAAAAGACTCTAATCAGTGTCAGACAGTCTCCCCCGTGTCCCCTGACCCACACACTACGTAGCCACGAGGCCACACCTCCTACAGTTTGCTGGGAGAGACGGTTCTAGTTTACTTTTAGGGTCGAGTTACACTTAAATGCTAGTTAATGATCAAGGTTTTGTTGACCTCCAGTGGTTAAACTTCTCACCTTGCTGCAGTGATGTTGAAGTGCACTCTAGGGTGTGTCAGTACACTGTGACATGACTCTTGGGTGTGGTTACAGGTGCAACAGAGCACACTTCTGACCACGCCGATGTGCAATAGCCTTTCAAACTTTCAACCGGCAAGGGCAGTGAGTGAAATGCTAATTTTCAGGCGGGTGTTAAGTTACACTTTAAGAGTATTTTTTTAATATTTTCTGGTAATTGGGTGCGTAAACTAGATGAGTAACAACAACAAAAGGTGTCGTACTTGTGTAACTGCATGTTAACAGCATAAACATAGAGTTGGTAGGTAATTTTCTCTCTGAATAGGCAGATGAGCAGTAGCTGTGCCTGCTCCTCCAGCTGCAGCACCTGGGGCCCTGGGCCAGGATTAGCAGGGCGCAATGATTGCATTAACCCAGACAAAGATCATCCCAGCAGAGTGGGAAACTGTGATTTAGATCAACGGATACAACTCTGAAATTGATTTCCATGTCAACCCCAACAGTTGTTTAATCTAAGCAATCTCAGTGTTGAATCTGAAAGTCTTATCGTCACTGGTGGTGGTGTGGTGATTGATTGAAGAGACTGCTGCAGTCAGTCAGTGTTTACAAGAGTTATACGAGCACACCAGGACTAATGCATTTCTAATAGGCTGTAAGAGGAGTAGTCTGCCAAGATGCATTCACTCTGCATGACTAGAAAACTGTTGTAGATTAGAGATCAATTTTGTCTTCTAATTATTGGAGCTTGAATAGCAAAAGAACAATGGTGTCTGTATTTATAAAATGTCTTACTTTTCTTTGCACCTTTTGTCTTATTCCTGCATGCCAGGAATCACACCTGTCAAGAAGAAACAAAACCTAACAGAGGTAAAACGGTCCCACAGTCACCTGTCATCTCCGCCTCTCACTCATTTTTTAAAAACATATATATTTTAGTCAAACCCCAGCACAGCATTTTCTTTTTTTTGATGTCCTCTTAATATCACTAAACCATCATCTCTCTTCTGTTTCCACTTTACACACACACACACACACACACACACACACACACACACAAACATCACAATCTTTTGTTCTATTTTAGTGAAAAGCAGCCTCAGCAAGTGAACATGTCATACGCAAGTCTTTTGTTCTCCTCTGCGTTGCTCAGGATCTAATTCTGGTGAAGGTTGACACCTCTTGATGTTGTAAAACGGACGGGTACTTTGTTGTAAACCGGAGCCCATGAATCACTCGGGAGGGCTTTGAAGAGCAAGAGCACCACTGAGGAGGGGGAGGTGGTGAGGAAGAGACTTTTTAACGTGACAACAAATGAGCTGATCTTTGCCTCGGGTGTCTGTTTTTGGGCCGTGAAGCTTGCTCCTCTAATTGCTCCTGAGTTTTCGAAAGTCACCATATGTTCGGCGGTGTCAGGTTTTGATAAAGAAGACATGTTGGGGAAATGAAAGATGGATGATGATGTACTGAGGACCACAGGGGATATCTGTCTGATGCACCAATACGTCTTTTAGATTTCCCCGCTGCCAGCCCCATCCAACCCAAGGCTGCACCAAATGAAACAAATGCTTGATGGGTCGAGTGACTGTCCTCCAAACAAGTGACCTGATGGTGACACCAAAAGAAGAGAGAAGCAGTATACCAGCTACAATGCCCATGTGGCTATTTTTATGTGGGGAGAACAAAAAGACAACTGAAAGAGAGAATCACTAAGCACAAAAATATGACACTCGTACAGGAAATGAAGACTACCCCATGGCCAAACATGATAAACAGCACCATGGATGTAACCCGGATCCACTCAGAGCAGGTATGGAGGCCATAGAAATGTCTAAGAGGGGAAGTGGTAAACTAAAAAAACTGTTACAAAGAGAACCCCTTTGGATCTTCAAGTTAAGGGCCATTACAAGTCCAGGCCTGAATGAAGAGCTGGACTATGTTCCATATCTGTAAATATATTTACAGATATATTTACTTTTTTAAATTTCTTTACACTCTCTAGTCATCTCTTTCCTCATTGTAGGTAACTAACTTCAGTGAAGTATTGAACCCATGCTAAGGAATCATCTATATTGTACCATTATATAAATATGAGTATTTTTCTATGTAATTATATATATACATTTTATATGACTATATATGAGTATCTGGTGCTATTTATGATGAATTTGCTAATCCTAAAGATACTGATGCTTTGTTAGGATTCACCTAATGATGTACACACCCACTTTCTTGATTGCACCTGTGACAATTAATCAGCACTACTCTGATTACCTGGCAGCTGACACAACAGCCTTGGTGTATCTGTGATATCCTGCACGTCCACCAGACAGTCCCATGAGACAGAAAAGCTTCTCATCAAAGTCTCAGATGTCATTTTTGTTTGTTTTTTTCTCTCTGTTTGTGTATTTTAAAAGAATTTCCTGGAGTAACAATTCTTCATTTCCGTGTTTGTCTCATCACAGGTGTGTGAGGGAAAAGTGACGGTGAGAGATCGATAAAGGAGGAGAGAGAAAAATGACTCCCATTGGGCCATTTTTTTCACGCTGCATTGACACAAGACTAAGACGAGCCACATCCAGCCCTGTGCGTCTATATTTACCGCTGCAGAACCTGCCAGTGCCAGTGTGTGTAGGATGACAGCAGGCATAGCGCTTCAATGGGAAAATATTGTCAAGATGGCTCTCTGCAACAGCCAAGGAACAGGCTGCAGACTACTGTTGCAATGTCAGGTAAGACTCTCAGCTGTTTAAGATGCTCTAGGACCCTTCAGTCAAGAGTTATTGAGATACAGAACCTGCAGAAAGTTTCTGCTCTAAAGGTTTCAAACCAGCAAACATAGGAGAGCTTTAAAATCTGTTTCAAGTTGTTTCTTTTCTTTCACTTTGCCAGTAAATCGCTCCAGTTAATTCCCGCTAAGTGCACATCACATGCAGTCTTTGAAGTTTCTTTTTTTCCCTCTTCTCTAAAATATGGGTTAGCCTGGTGTTTATTCCTAATTTAAATCTCAGTCGCTTCAGTTGTTACAAAAGTGAAAGTATAAACATTGCGGCTGATGTTCACAAAGCTTTTTAAGATTAGGAGTGGCACTCTCGGACCATTAGAGCACTTAAACTGACTGTAAAGGCAGCCGTGGCTCTGATCAATATTTAATAAGGTAGTTTATGCACATTTTTGTCCTGACTTTCAAAATTTAAAGTCTCTGAAGTGCTTTATCATCTGCCATAATGCCATGGTTGTAGCTTTGCAAAAACATTGAGTAATGGTTGGCATGCATGGTTTGCTACATTAGTGGAATCCTTTTTTAAACACACTATTTCATGATCTGACAATTTAGGTCCTCGTACTTTATTCTCTGCAAATATAGTCTTAATTGTGACACACATGGATGTATACATATAAAGGGAATTGAATTGGGAGATTCATTTGGAAAGTAAAATAAAAATATAAAACAAATTTTAAAAAAATAAAATCCATATTTTATTAGGTCTAGTGCTTAATATTCCCTCTAAATCATCTTTGGAACTTAAGATAATCAGGGTGTACTGTTTATATAAAATACAGTAAAACTAAATCCCAGGACAGAAGTGTTTACACAAACACATTTATTTAAATATTCATTGGGATCTATTCAAAATATCACTAGATATAAGCGTCACTCTTTGAACAGTACAGCTTATATGCAGGACTGAAAGATATAAACATGTTGTGTAAATATCTTTTTGATTGTTGATAGAGAGAGGAAATGGTGATTTAATCTTTGATGCTCTGCTGTTTCATTTTGCTTACTGACACATTAATGTGCTGATTACTAAACCTCTCACAGCTGAAAAACGCTAATTGGCATTCAGCCTAATGTGACACACCTGTGTAGCCTTACTAGTAATTGTGATTGTCACCTCCTAATGATTAGTGTGTTGCTCTTGATTAGACCTTAAATCAAAATGTGAAGACAAATATTTGTCCAGTTCTGACATTTACTTTACAATATTATCTCAGCTGGTTGTTGGTGGTTTTATTACAGGAAGGTTAAAACAGGCTTCTCTATTTACAACCAGTGACTCCAGCCTCGTAATTGTTCTTCATCTCATCTCTGATAACTTTAATCCTCCTCAATTTATATTTATATGTGAAGCCATTAAAATAGATTAAGACCGTTCCTTTTTAAATTAACAATGTTTGTCAAACTTTATCATGGATTACTGCCTATTAGTCTGAGGACTTTTAATAATGAAATAACACACAGCTGCAGCATAAGAAATACTACTGATTATGTATAATAACTCTGTATTCAACTATGTTAGAGGGTCTGGACCTCAGTAAATCTAGTGCAAATATGCATTTGAGTTATCATAAAGACTTGTCATGCTCATGGTACACCCACACAGGTGTTTTCACTTGTCTAATTAGACCTGTTCTCAGTGCTGTGTGGGTGTCTGCAGACTGTGCTAGACTGACTCTCCTGTAATGTTGCACCTCTTGTGCAGGTTAACTTACAGCTTAATCATTCTCAGTAGTTACTGAAGTTTGGTGGCCTCATGTAATTTCCAGCACGGCTCCACCCAACTTCAACCTGAGCAGATGACTAATTAGCACGAGTGAAAACACCTGTGTGTGGGTGCAGGACTTAATTATCTAAAGAATTCTCACAATACCATACCATGCTATGCTATGCTATGCTACGCTATGCTATGCTAGCAAATCAAAACATTTTTTAAAATCAGTTCAAAACTAAATCTGGAAAAAAAAAGATGCCAAAAAGATTTGGGTCGAGCTCACTAAGCTCACGTTTTGATAAAGGTCAGAAAATTAAGATTTATTGTCTCCATCCAGAGGCTCTAAACAGAAAATAATGAAAGCGATTCAGTTCATAAAGTAATGCAGGCAAAATCTGTACAAAGATTTCATTTTTAATTCTAACAATTACTTAATTAATACTCTGACATTATACATATGTACAGTAATTACATTTTAGGTAGATAAATGTCTCATTCATAGGAAACATTTAAACATTCATTTACATTGTCCTCAAAGCTCTGGAACTGTTAAACTCCACTGATTGTTAAATTATCAATGCATTGTAGCTTTTATTAACGTCAAAATAACAAATTAGATGTGTCAAACTAACATGTCTGATCAAGCTAAAGTCACACGTTGTCCAGGTTTGAATATGACTGAGTGAAGAGATTTTCTGTCTCCTGCACCACTGAATGTTTCATACCTTTAAAATAAAAAAAAAAGGATTTATTAATATATAAAAATCTTAAAACAGTTAAGTTACTATAAAATACCAAAGACCAGATTCAATAGATTGATCTAATGCAATGAAGGATCTATAATATTTGCCTTTTTATTCCAGCTTTAAGAAATGTATTCCTTCACTTGACACATGAGACGAGTCAGCAGCTATATTTAGTTGACTGTGCTATTTCTCTGCTCCAGCTCAGCTATAATGAGTGATTTCACAAAATACACAACAAAATAATTCAACTTGATGAAAAATGCTGAATACTCTAAGATGGATTATAATATTGATTCATATTCCTCTATTGCTGCTACTTGGCAACAGCTTTGAAACACCAATTTCTCAAATGTTTTTCATTTCCTCCTGTAGGTGAGACTCTAAATGGCTCATTATATGCTTGATAAATCTCAAAGCCAACTGAACCATTAAAAGCTCACTTTTTTCAAAAAATAAATGGGACAGCTGTGAAACGATTCCTTCACTTCCTGTAGAGCAAACAATTTTTGTTACCATGGTTTCATATATCAGCATTAGTGTCCAGTTTGGTGTCCTCATACTCACAGTTTTGTGTATCTGTTCCAGTCGGCTTTGCTGAGAGACGGCCTGGTCGCAGCGAGGGCGGCATTCACATGAGCCGCACACAGCAGCAGGCCCGGCTGGCTGGAGGCTGAATGCACCTGGACACAGTCCTCCTACACACACACGCGCGCGCACACACACACACACACACACACACACACACACACACACACACACACACACACAGTAGCTCACATAAGCAATCTAACAACACTGATTGGTATGATAGCCATGAGTAGTGTAGAATAAGCTAATTTTAAATCAATATAAAATTCAAATGAAATCTAAAAGTATTATAGAATGTAACTGAGTACTAAAGACTACAGCATTAAATGGAGCCATATAGAAAGCAATATAATAGAAACAAAATCAGAATACAACAGCATTTAGATATTTTCATGTCCATTGTTGTCACTTACGTTGGCTCTCCTGCAGTTGTTCTTGATGTTATTAATGTCTTCTTGTAGGCGCTCCAGCTGCTCCGGGCCGAGCTCTTCATACCCGCTCTGGAGGGAGGACATGTAGGCAGGTGGGACTGAACCGCCAGGGTCACGTACTGACGCCCTTGTAAAGTCGTGGGTCATGGAGTTGGGTCCAGAGACGCACTGGGAGTTCTGTCAAGGTAGGCAGAGGAGAGAAAATGGACAGACACAAAAATTAAGAGATAACGGTTTCTAAATCACTGAATAATAATTACAGAGTCCTGTGTTAATGTGTATACATTAACTCTATATCCTAATTATCAATATCACTGCAGAAAAACTGAAACAAAAGTTTGTGATTAGTATTGTTGGATTAGTATTACATTACATAATACTATACATTATTTTGTATATTATGTTGTGTAGGAACTGGTGCACCGCATTTTAAGGATGGGGCAATAATAATTTGAGCAAATGTAATGTAAATGTAAACTATTGGTCTTGTACTTCTTTGATAATCTGTCGTTTTGTTTCAGTTCAGTTCAAAAGTCTGATCAGTGAGAGAGAAGCAGAGGGAAATGTAAACAAAAGGACATATGTTCAAAAAAGTAAAAGACCAATAGTTTACACAATTACACAAATAATTGGTCTGCAAGTTTAAAGTTTTACTTTTGAAGGGACATTTTATTTTCCTTCAGTTTTATTTTCTCATTATTTTTGTTTGATATTTCAGAGGTTTTGTTTGATTATATTGACACAAATCTGATTTCATAGGGTTCAGACTAGGTTGATGTTTCATGTATGTTTTGACTGTTGTTGACTAATGTGTTAACTATGATAATAGCTAAATGTAAATAAAATAATAGAAAAGACTTTCTGGTATTTTGCCAGCAGTGCTCACCAGTCCTGAAATTGGTGAATTCCCCAATTCTGACTCGTAGGAGCTTCCAAAGTAGAGTCTCCAGACGTTGCCACGATGTTGTTCGTCTTCTGCTTGAAGCTCACTGGGCTCCAGGAGAACCATGGACTGGTCCAGGACCACGCCCGTGTCCCCCTCCCCCACTGAATCATCTGAGCCACTGCTGTTGTTCGGGAAGATCATGGAGGACAGGCTCATGTCGCTGTCTGAGCCAGAAGTCAGCTCCTGATTATCACCCAGAAACAGAGTGTTTAAGTTTAGATTTGCAAGCACACGAGGCTTTGAAGTGACATATGAACAAGCAAAGTGGCTTCACTGTGTTATTGCAGTTTTAGAAAGCTTAGATGTAAGCTCATCCTGCCTCTGGTAGGCCTTACTGTTTAATGTACTGCTCAATCATATCCTTGTCGGCATTTGGGGGATAATTCGAATGATGTTGTAAATTGATAATGGAATAACAAGTAGAGCCACTCACTCATTTAATGAGCCTTGAGGGACAAAAAACTGTGCTTGGCTGCTTCAACATGAACCATAAATAATTTGAAAATGGACTGGCCAACAGTTCCCCGCCTTCCTGCTTTATTAGCTGAAGGCAACCCCATCTCAACACAATGAGCTCTTCAGTGACTTGTCTTTTAGGTGCAACAGACTTACATGTGGTGTGCTAGAGCCCAGGCTGTTGTGGACGGCCTCCAGCTGGGCGTTGTAGAGCAGGGCTTTCAGGTCTGCCCCGGTGAACTGCTCAGTTGCTGCTGCCAGCTGCTCCAGGTCAACATCTGCAGCCAGGGTGACGCCGGTGCTCAGAGACTTCAGGATCTCCACACGAGCCTCCTGGAAATGTGACACAAGAGGAAACAGTTTGTCAATAGTTGGATTTTATACTAAGGAATCATCGCTTAATTTGTTTTTGTTAAACATTTCTGCACATAGACACATCTAAATCACAGTATAAATGTAGTGTTATTAAAAGATGATTGGAAGTGATTGACTGAGTTTAATTCAACAGACCAGGTCAGGAGGGGGGCAGTAGAGGGACTTGTCCAGTCGTCCAGGTCTCAACAGGGCAGGGTCAATCAGATCTGGACGGCTGGTGGCTGCAAGCATGTATACACCTACAAATGCAAACATAAAGGATTCATCTTTACCTGTACGCATATTCACTTTCTTGCCGAGAGCTGGATGAGAAGATCGATACCACTCTGAAGTGTGTCCGATAAATATTTAGCTTGAGTCAGGAGATGGTTAGCTTAGTTTAGCACCAAGACTGGAAGCAGGAGGAAACCGCTAGCCTGGCTCTGTACAAAGCTAACAACATCTGCCTGCCAACACCTCTAAAGCTCACTAATTACGTGGACAGAGTCAGGCTAGCTGTTTCCAGTCTTTATGCTAAGCTAACCAGCAGTAGCTTCATATTTACCATACAGACGTGAGAGTGGCATCAGTGTTTTCATCTCTCGACAAGACTGCAGCACTGATTAGTAAAATATGCCACTAGAATCTCTTTAAAGTGGATTCTCAGTATACAGAACACATACTATGTAGTACACTGCTCTATGACCTACCCTGCAGTCCCTCCACCCCGTCCAGCTGGGTGAGGAGCTGGTTGACCACACGGTCGGTTACACCTGTGCTGTCATGGCCCCTCCTGGGGGCCAGAGAGTCAAACTCATCGAAGAACAGGATGCATGGCTTGGCAGCTTGGGCCCTGGAGCAAACAGAGGAAAGGAAATTATTCCATGAATGGTTGTTAGCGGAGTTTACAATTACCATAAATATTTGATGTTGCTCATTATAACTAGCAACTATAAAAGGTCTGCTGGAGTCACAAGAGAGTGACTGTGAAAATGTTCACTAACCTCTGGAAGACATCACGGACTCCCTGCTCACTAGCTCCAATGTACTTACTCAGAAGTTCAGGTCCCTACAGAGAGTAAATATCCTGTGTCACTGAAAATACAGGCTGCTCTGATTAAGAAAAACAGAGTCCTCTTTTCTGACTGTCAGAACCAAATACCAGCCTACCTTGATGCTGATGAAGTTCATACCACTGTCTTTGGCCACGGCCCTGGCGAGCAGGGTTTTCCCTGTACCAGGAGCTCCGTACAGCAATATTCCTGAGCGATGGCGGATAGGGAGATTGGAGAACAGGATGGGATACTGCAACACACCAAAGACCCAGAATCAATTATGAGGAATTTACATTTTGTGTATTTTAGACTTCAACAGTCATTTCTGTTGACTGTGTAAAAACAAAGCTCCTTACATCCATTGTGATTTAATGTAAAATAAAATAAAAATCAGATACTGATGATTATTTTTTCCTATCATTATCATCGTATTAAACCAATATAATTTTAATCAGGGGTACCACTTACATTTCATTGTGCAACCCTGTGTTGTAAAATGACAAATAAATGACTGATTCCTTGATTTAATTTGGCCAATATGGTGTTGTGAAGAACACTACACTAAACAATGAATATGCAAAATTATGAATAAAAGTACTCAAAAACTAGGTTATAAATTGGAAAATGACAAACAGATTAAAATCAGGTTAATTTGCTAAAAACATAAATCTTCATTTATCACATCTTCCTATCATACATCAGGAAACTGTTTTCACATTTACTGTTCTAGATGAAACACAATGAAATAAAACCGATAAATTCAGAGGCTTTGAAATTGTAAATTGAATAAGAGTGATGAAATTCTTTGTTAATTATTTGACTTTAATTAAATAAGTTTTAGATTAAAATGAATTAGTGTTCACTTTTTTAATTGCCTGCATTCATCACTTAACTGCTATCAGTCCCACTTATGTTGAGATTTTTAACAGCTTTTCTTTTACACTAATCAATAGCAATTATGGTGTTAAAAAGATAATTGGTGATAAATGATAAATACATTGCCATCACATTCACTTTTATTATTTAATTGTATTACTTCTGTTCCCCCTGTATGACACAGTGGTGCTTCCACCTGACTGAAAACACACCTGGTTGTGATTAGTTACATTGACACTGACCTTAGCAGGGAGCAGTATGGTGTCCATTAGCTGCTGTCGCACCTCTCTCAGCCCCCCCACCCTCTCCAGTCCAACTCCACTTGGGGTGTGGAGGTCTACACCCCACAGCGAGGGGGGCGTGAATCCCTTGAGAGCCTGCACAAAGTCCCTCCACGACAGACACACACCTGAAAGATAAGGAGGGCAAAAAAATAATGTGAAAGTGGCACAATAAACTAGCATTAGCTTAACACACCTGGAAGTGTTTAAATAAACAACATGCAACTGAATTCTATCATTTTAGTTTAGTGTAACCAAAGTCTTTGGTACCCTGGTCACTGTGTCCTCTTTGTACAGTGTTGGCATGGACGGCCCGTTCCAACACTAGTCCTAGGTCTTGGGGCGTGTATCCCTCCGTCTCCTTGGCAACAGCTGCCAGGTCTAGAGTCTGTAAGGTCTCTTCAGATATGCTGGTTTTTCTGAGGATCAGACGGCGCAGGATTTCTGCCCTTTGAGCCTACAAACAATAGCAAACAAGATCGCTGTTGGTTTTTGCTTTTTATCTTTACCAGTGAGTGCATGTCTGTGTGTGTATGTGTGTGTTGACCTGGTCCAGTGGCTGGATGTGCACAAAGCCCTGGATGAAGTGGGACCCCTGCACCTCGGTCAGGGAGGGGTGGAGGGAGTGCTCACTCTGGCTGGTGATGATCAGACACACCAGGCTGGAGTAAACCACCATCTCATCCACCACATCCTTCAGACCTGCAGCCGCAAACAGACAAGAGGAATCAGCATCAAGGCCTGGAATAATGATCAATCCTGTCTGTGAACATACATGATACATACAAAATAAAGAATTAATGCTTTACTCTGTGCAATGTGCAGCTGCAGCAGAGCCTCAGGACCGTGCTCATGTTCTGGTGAGGTTGGTGCCCCAGTCATATGATCCAGGTCATCGAGTAGAACGACTGAAGGCTGCCTCCACTCCGCCTGTTCAAAAATATCCTGCAGCATCTGTCTCACTGTTTCTGTCCTTTTGCCTGTATAGAAAAATCACAATTTCTATGATAAACACATTGAACTAGTTTTCTTTGACACAAAGTATGTTCATGGAGTTAATCTGTAAACCTTGTAGTTTTTTGCAGTCCACCACCTCCACATGTGCATCCAGATCTTCTCTAGCTTTTCTACAGAGGGCTCGGGACAGAGTGCTCTTTCCACTTCCCTGTGAGGATGCATAGCAATACAGTACATGTTACATAGTATACAAAACAATATTGTTAAGGATAAAAATTGCATTCAAATACGTGGTTATTTTGCTGTCTGTCTGACAAGTTCAAGCTGACAAAATCAACAATCCATATCAGTTCTTTAAAATCATTATAGATATTTTCATAATCTCTAGTGTGTGTGTGTGTGTGTAGAAATATCTGTGCTGTGAGCGGTATTATTATTACCTTAGCACCAGTGATGAGTAGAGCTCCTCCTCTGAGTCCCCGTGCAGTCATACCAAGCTCTCGGGAGAGGGGACTACCCAGAAGGCTGTGGGAGATGAACTCAAATCCAGTCCTACTGAGCTCATCGATCCCACTGGGAACAAGCGAAGGAGTGCAATGAGAGAAATGAATGCTGAAAAAGATATACAAGCTCACGAATAGCTACACGCTTACCCAAGAATACTGAGAGAGGGAAGCTCTGGGTTGGGCGTTTCAGCTTTATATTTCACAGCTGGCACAGTCACTGGCTCTCTGTCTACCTGTAGGTGACACATGGTGGCAAGTGTGAGCTTTTTGAAACAGTGGCAGCAGTTTCATCCATAATCTGCATGAAATTGTGCACAGAAAAACTGCATTAATAATATTAATGTGTGTTACCTGTATGTTTTCCTTCTGGCCAACAGTGGGTGCTAGTAAAAACAGCTGATCGGGGGGGTCACTCTCTGGTTCCGGTTTCAGCACCGTTAAAGCAAACTCTAACTTTGCTATAAATAATTAAAAAAAAGGTGGGAGAACAGTGATGTTTTATCGCAGCTGAAAATACTGTCACATTAATGTGTGCATTATGAATTTTAGCCTCTTTAGTATTCAGTATATTAGTAATTTTATCATATTGCAATCTGTAAATTTGTAAAATAACTTGTCAAAGGATAGTACAAATGAATCACCATCAGTTCCATGTAGGAGGATGTTGCCAGACCGTGCAGTCAGACAGGCTAAAGGTTCATGACTCTGAGTGTGCAGCCAACCAAGGAAAGCTGCCAGACCGTGCAGTCAGACAGGCTAAAGGTTCATGACTCTGAGTGTGCAGCCAACCAAGGAAAGCTGACCGGATGTCCTCATCATCCTCCTCAGGCTGAAGAGAAAATATCAAAGATCACATGGACATGAGGGAAAGAGGTAGATTAAATCTTATGCAGCTTTGACAAATTATCAAATTGAAGACTAATGATTGAATAAATCAAATGAAAAAGAATCCCGTTACACCACACTGTAACCACATGTGGCTACTTCAACACTCACCAGTGGTTTTAGGGGCTGTAGGTGAATCGAGGAGGCTACTTTGATTGGTGATTTGACTGGCTTAATTCTAACTGTTGAATGTGGGATGATATTCAACCTGATGGCCAGGGGCTGTGGGATCTGAAAATCACAGTTTTATTTTTTTATGAGAGATAAGACAGCATATAAAGAAGCAGAGGACTGCTACAGAAGCTAAAATAACATAGTTAATCTTAGGTTAGAGTGTAGAAATGAATCAACTATTCCTCTGTTAGATAGCATACTCACCCATACTCTTCCACTATGGATCTCTCCCATGCTGTGACTTCTTTCCTTGCTTGCTAGCTTTTCAGTGCCGTGGCACACCACCCTGACCACCATGGCTTCCTCTTCTTTCATCTCCTCTCCTCCATTTGCAGTAGCAACAACTTTAGTAACTCCTGCTGTCTTCTTCTTCTCCATGGCCTGCTTGGCTCTGTCCCTCGCTTCTTTAGGGGAGGGAACTTTAGAGAGCAGGCTATAAGTCACTGGGGACTGACCTCCGGCTAGCCCAGCATTTAACCCATGGCTCCAAGGAAATAAATGAATGACACCAGTTGCAACCTGGCTTATAGTGCAAAGAGAGTCTGGAGGTGCACCACACACTCTGTAGATAGAGTCCGTGAGGAGGGCAGGGACATCGGGTACAGGTGGTAGCTCTTTAACCGGGTCATAAGTACCCTTTATCATATAGCGTAGCAGGCTCTTCAGGTCAGCTATGCCACCCCACTGGTGGCTTTGAGGGACAGGGGAGGGACTTTCTAATGACGGTCCTGAGGGGGAGGAAAGATCCATATTTTGCTTTCTGTGAAAATGCTGCTTCTCGCTGGTTCTCACAGGAGAACCACTGACATTGCCAGTTCCAGCACGGCTCTTAGGAGAGACAATTAGTTCTGTGAACTGCTCCAAGCGACCATAGGGCACAGATGGCGAAAGCGATCCTGCACAGTGTTAAAAACAGATCATACTGTGTGTGAATACAGTCCCTGGATATGAGAAATATTTAAACAAAAGGAGCTGAACAAATGCTTAACTAAGTAGGCTTAACTAGTTGAAACCACACAATGTGTGGATTGTTACATAATGGAACATTAAATCCAGACAAGGCAGATTTAACAGACTATTATTTGCCACTGACAAAAGATAATAATTATTGTATTAGCTCTGACCTATTCGGATGTAGATGGCTGTGTGGCTGTCCACCCACACAGGAAACACGGCATCTTGGAAAACCACTCTGATCTGATCCAACAGCTGCTGCTCCAGTGCGGCACTGTGGAGCTCCTGGGGGTGTCAGTCACAGAAAACATGATAAAATATCGTTTGATGTGGTTTTGTGTCACAAATCAGTCCCTGGTGTATTCCTTAGAAGTGGGGGGTTATTTAATTTATGTAGTTTGATAACGCTTGGTGTACCTGAGTTTTGTTCTCTTTTCTGGTTAATTCTAATAAGGCAACACTGAGGAAGGTGGTTGTATGTTTAAAATTGATAATCAGTTGTACCCATGAACTTATGTTTGGACATAAGGGCTCTATGTGATGTTGTTCCACTAGTGTATACTACACCCCCCACCCAAAAAAAAGTAACACAGTAACATTTAGAGTATATTTTTAACTGACTTACTTTTGCTTTTATCTGAGTACATTTTTACACATGTACTTTTACTTGAGTAAAATATTCTACTACTCTTTCCATTCCTGGTTACAAATTACTGTAAGTCACTAGGCTCACCCACCAAGATTTCCCAGTCATCACATGACAGAGGCTCCACAAATACTTGATGCACTGATGACACCTGGTGACATGGTCTCAGGAAGCCCTGAGGGAAACCACACAACCAGTCCGTCAATACAAACACCTAGTCAGCCTAGACAGTAACTGACAATTACTTTAAACTGTCAAAAGACTGCCAGGATGTATCACATAGAGATTCAGGGACTATTCAGGTGGGAGACCGTGGAGCACAGACCGTAATTGCTCACAGTGGAGCCGTACCTGCTCTCCATCTTTCAGGCCCAGCTTTTCTCCCAGTTGTCGACACAGCTCCACTTTATGGCTATCCAGGCTGGAGGAGGTTCTGTTTGGAGTCCAGCTGAGGAACACTGGAGATCCATGGCCCCAGGACAACTCCAAAGCCTGGGTCTAACACAGTCAAACAAAGCACAGTTTCTGCTCTTGTACCTTTTGATTGTCATGGCACTTTATCTATTAAACTTCTGTTAAATAATCTGCCTCCTTTTTCTGCCAGCAAACATTTAAGTCATTTTGCACAGCTTATACTAACAATCAATGATAGAACAGAGCTAGCACAAGTTTGATCCCTGTGTAAAGATGTCAAACTGGAGGAGAGGAGGGTTGAGCCAATAATTCTCAAACAGAAAAGGAGAAAGGCTTGTACAATTGTCATGGGAACTACCTCATGTATGCTGCTTCAAATGATATCACACAGTTGTCATCTGAAAGATAGTGTTCTTTATGGATTTATAAATATGCTAATAACAAACACTGAAACAGGATACAAGATCATGCAGTAATTTATAAGAATGCACTGGCATTAACCCAGTCTCCTGATCCATCTCAAATGTAACATTTTGTCACCACCAAGTGAGACTGCAAAGGAACTACTACAAAAATGGTTACGTCAAAATGGAATAATAGTGAAAATACTAATTACCACAGTTAC
Source organism: Macquaria ambigua (assembly GCA_008360985.2). Lineage (NCBI taxonomy): Eukaryota > Metazoa > Chordata > Actinopteri > Centrarchiformes > Percichthyidae > Macquaria > Macquaria ambigua. The sequence goes on along the minus strand of VMKM01001776.1, from coordinate 87,206 downwards.
CAGTGGCATGTTTTATAAGACAAATTATCTGACTGACATATAGTTAGATAACTGTATATCCAATCTTCTGATAGGTTTCTCAGAAGATGTCTTCAGCTGGCACGGCATATAGCCCAATGGAGCCTTTCATGTGTCACTAATAACTTTATAATAAGGGGAACGTTGACATTATGAGCCTAGCCTTGAGTAATTTTGTAATGCAAGTTAAACAATAGGAGGTAACTTTGACGGTCTCAGAAATTGACCGACAGCAACATTAATTCCGTATAGAACATACAAGAAACGAACAACACACGTTAACAAAAGCAAGAAATGCTGTTTTTGGCCAACATTTCTGCTTGAACGTTGTTTCACCAAACTAAACTTCCACTATTTACCGGACTCAGACAACTGGGTAGCTAGCTAACTTAAGCTAACTTACCTCGTTCAGGGAAAGATGCGACGTCAACTTCGAGGGGAGGTGAAGAAAGCAATTTTTTGTGTTGCTAAAAACAACAGTTACGGGTTGAATGCCCTGATTGCTGAACATAATTTTCACATAGCCTGACTAGCTCTGTAAATGTAAGGCAGGTTGCTCTGCTAACGTGAAATGTGCAACAAACTCATAGTCGATCGATGTGCTCTGAGTGTGCCCAGCTAGACCAAAGCAGATGAGATCGAACTGAACCACTTTTCAAAATAAAACATTTCATGTGGACACGCAATAGATGCATGCGTATGCGAGAGAGAATGAGCTCTTATTTTGAAGTGTTTCAACCAGAAAAATTACTTCCAGAAAAATGGCGGCACCTGTCAGCAACAGTTCAGGCTGTTGGGGCGTCCCAGAGGTTTATAAACACCACGAACAGCAGAAAGTGTGCATTTCTCGACCAAAATATAGAGACGGAAGGAAAGCAAAAGCTGTTAAGGTAAGAAAAACACAATGTATCTTAAGCTGTGTCTCATTGCGACTCCTAGCTAGAGAGTAAACGTCATAATATACCCAGACAATATAAATAACACAGTGTTGCAAATAAATTTTAGAGCAAGTGTCATCATATTTGTCTTGTGCTTCATCAGGTGTACACCATCAATTTAGAGTCCCGTTACCTGATGGTCCAAGGGGTCCCAGCCATTGGAGTGATGACAGAGCTGATCCAACTGTGTGCCCTGTACGGAGCTGTGGAGGAGTACAGGCCCCTGGACGAGTACCCTGCTGAGGAGTTCACGGAGGTCTACCTTGTCAAGTTCCAGAAACTCACCAGTGCCAGGTTCAGGATGTAACTCACCTTGTCCATTATACTGCAGTGTGGCCAAGTTGAAAAGACTTGCTAAATAATTATGTTAACATTTTTCTGTTTCAGAGCAGCCAAACGACACATGGATGAGAAGAGTTTCTATGGTGGTGTGCTGCATGTGTGCTACGTCCCAGAATATGAGACTGTGGAAGATACCAGGCTAAAGCTGCAGGACAGGAGGAGATATGTAATCAGGGCTGTTCACAGTAAAGGTACACTTTAACATCAAATATAGACTTACTCTTAAAAATAACACTAATAAATTGATATGTGATATAGGTAGGTATATAGATACTTTGTACATATACATATGTACTATATTGTATGTTGTTCTTCTACTTTCAGTGCCCTTTTATTTGAATTAACTTTTCTTGCACTCAGGTTTTTGAAGATCTGATACACTGTAGATGTTTTTTATGTTTTGTCTGATCTTTTGTCAGTATTTACGTACTGTGAATGACAAATTAACCTAAACTTGAACTGTTGAAACCATGTTTTTTTTTCTCTAATATTGTTGTTACAAAGCAAGAGAAAGGAAACAGAAGGAGGCAGTAAACGAGGAGCCCACGTCATCAGACACAGCCACCACATCAGACACGATCATCACCAGACATGATAAAACCTCTGACAATAATAGTACAGGGGAGACCTCAACCGCCAGCCATTATTCAGGCTTTCCTCTACTGCCATTACCTCTACAGGAACATCATTACTACGGACAAAAATATCAACATGTGAATATACCAACAGAGGACAAAATGGGGACATTACATAATGCCACCATTGACACAAAACAGCAGCCAGCGAGACAGAGTTCAAGCTCCAGCCAAACCTCTTCAGACAGAGACAGAGGCACAGAACACAGACTGACCTCAAATCAGACTTCTGCAGTCAGATTTGTCCCGAGGACCACACACTTGGAGAACAGGAAACGCAAGATGGAAGAGGCTGCAGAGCACTCACTGACTGATGTTACTAAAAACAATGAGCCACTTATTGGGCCAAAGCTACCAGAACCACCTAAACTGGACATGGAAGATCAGTCACTGAACACAACCGTAAACCTGATCAGGAACACAATGAAACAGGTAGCCTATAATCTGATGTTTTGGTAGAAATTAAGTATAAAACAAATTCTTCACTGTAGTCTTAATGTGTTTATTCATGTCAGTAAAATCAGTTTTGTCATCTTTCTCAGGTGGGATCAGTTCCCAACCTCAAACCAGTGGACAAAAAGGTGAAACCACGTCGTCGGATTTGATCAAGCGAGCTGCCTTGATGCTGGACTTTATGCAGAGATTGCTGCTACCACTTTGGAAAATGACCACTCAAACAGTTTCTCTTGGCAGCTCGTTTTTATTTACAAATTTTAACAGCTGTTAACATTTCCATTAAAGACTTTATAGCAGAAAACGCACATGAATAGGATTTCTTCATTGTTCCAGATGTTCCTGAAATACATGCTGCTCAAACGTCTGAATACTCTGAAAACAGAGGAAAATACAATGTAAGATTAAGAATTATTTCTGATTTAGAAATTTAAGTTCTTACAGTTTTTCAACAGCCTTTCATTTGTGGTTACCGTGGTGTCAGAGAGGCAGGTTCCAAAAGCCTCAAGTAATAGATTCTCCTCTCTCACTGACTTTTCAAAGTCAGCAAAAGATAGTCTGCCATCATGGTCATGGTCCTACAAAAATAAACAATGTGTTTGCAGCCAGTAGTGTTGATAAATTAGTGAGATATAGGTATAGACAGTGAAACCAATAAGCCAGCAGCATCCATGCCCTCACCATCTTCTTGAGTGTGATCTCTACCAGGTCTTTGATTCCTTCGTCAGGGTCTTCCTCTGTGGGCTGCCTGATGAGGCTGTTCTTCAGCATGTGAAACATCTCCTCTCTGGAGATGTAGTTGTCACCGTTCAAGTCATACACGTGGAAGCAGTCTGAGCCATGCAAAGGGAGGGGTTATTACCTAGATAACAGCTTGTAACTCAGATTTTTATGTGTAAGGGTGAGAGCTTACATTTTATTTTTTCATCCAAAGTCCCTCGAAGGAAAACGGACATTCCCTCAATCCATTCTTTCATACTGATGAAGCCGTCATTGTCTTTGTCAAATGTCCTGAAGACTGGAGGACATATAATCAGTAACGTTGAGAACATGTCAAGGTTACCAAACAATCACAATACTCTACATCCAAACTGCTGCTGGTTATTTGTGAATCTTAAATTTTTTTGTCTTTCCAAATATGATATATTTGTCATCCTGCACACTTGTCTACAGCATCAATCATTTTTTAAAATATCAATCAGCAATAGACAGAATACCTCCATCCATGATCATGTCGTCGGTCATCCCAAAGATGTTGTGCAGTATGCTCCTGAACTTCCCTCTGTCTAGGCCGTTAGCTGCTCTTCCAGGGATGCTCGGCTCCCCCAGAAGCACGTTAAACTCTCGGATAAGGCACTCAACCTCTGTTTTATTGACTGGGGTCATTGAAATAGTAGCTATATTAGCTGCGTGACATTTAGATTTATTTATACTTGCACGGTAGCTTAATTAAAAACAACTAAAGCCATAACGCATAGCGGAAGGTGCACCTGTTGGCGCAACCGACTAGCTTAGCATAAGTGTTAGATAAGTTTTAGCTGAATACTCACAGTGCTCCACTTGTTTTGAGATAGTTTCAGCCAGAGTTTGTATCAACTTTCTGTTCATAGCAGACATGTCGGACAATTTTAGAGGTGGGAAGCCGGACAGACACAGGCACGAGTCCTCCAACAGGGGCGATGTTGACATTCCGTCGCCATGGCAACCGCGTAGCCGGCACAACTGCATGGAGCGAACGGTAATACAGTTTGTGCAAATTCAACGGCGCTCACATAAAGCAGAAACATTTCTCTTGATTTACTGTTTAAGAGAAAATCTACTTAGTAGAACACGTTTGTAAGGTAGTCTGTAGTGGTTTATTTTTTCTGGTGGCTGCACAGAGATAAAATACCGCAATTTTACATGGACATCCCTAAAGATACTGATGCTCCCCTGTCCCACCAGAATGACTTTGACCACTGAACAGCTGGCTTAATGGACACAGGGCTTAAAGAAAGGCTGAAAACACACATATTTAGTTTTCTAATTAAAGTGGATGGTGACAATTCAACGAGGGAGTTATAATATCACCAAAGCCTTTATCCAATCTGTTTATTTCCTTTCTTACCATAAAGGTCTATTTAATCTCAAACCAAGAACTTCATCTATTTCCATTTTTTCTGTAGTTATCCCTAATGATTTTTATTCTACCAATGTGATTTCCTCTCTTTTTATGGTTACTCTCAAATCTCTCAACCAATCTCTTTGCAATAGGCCAGTTTATTCCATTCAAACTATTATGTAAAATGTGAAGCGTAGGTCAACAATGTGTGTTTGGCGGTCAGAGACACTAATTTGTGGGAATGTAAATAAAATTCATATTCAATTTTAATCGAGGTAAGAAGACTTTATTAACAAGGTCTGATCAGTTACATCTCAGTACTGAGCTCTGAGCTACAGGAACAGGCATTTAAGTCTGACTTTTTAGGCAGTTTAACCTCTGCATCATCAGTCAGATGATGTGAAGAGACACACTACATTGTGGGGGAAAATATTTGCCACCTGAAATGTAGGCTGTTTCAGGAATTTACATGTAAACATATAATTTGATGCTTAAAACCATAATAAATTTACAATAACGAACTTATAATCAAAGGTATTAAGATGAAGCACAACTTTTACTTGTAACCCATCATGTGCTTTTTCTATCACATCAACCATCCCATTACAGCAACACTCAACTCTCATGAAGTCATGCCACCTGAACCTCTTCTTAACACACTCTTCATGCTTAAACTCATTTCACCCGTGTGTGCAGCCATGTGTTTTGTCATCAAATTATTTCGACTGAATTTCCTCCCACACACTGCGCAGCTGTAGGGTTTCTCTCCTGTGTGGATTCTGGTATGAACGTTCAAGTTGCCCACATGGCGGAACTCTTTTCCACAAATCCTGCAACGGTATGGCTTGTCCTCCGTGTGAATCCTCATGTGCACAGTCACACTGTTGCCATGCCGAAACTCTTTACCACACACTTCACAGTTGAACAGTTTCTCACCTGTGTGGATCTGAGTGTGTGTGGCTAGATGTGCGCGGTGGTTGAACTCTTTGCCACAGGATCGACAGCAGTAGGATTTGCCTCTTCTCTTTGTCTCTTTATCTGGAGGAGATGGGCTGTGCTGTTCACAGCTTTTAATCAGCTGGTTTTTCCCTGTGTGGCTCTGCGTGTGGACGTTCATGTCTTCACTGATACTGTAGCCTGTCAGTGTTTCTAAACCCAATTCAGGCCGCAAGTTATTCAGAGTTACAGAACAATCTGGCAAAAGAGTCCAACATTCACTGCTTGACTGAAAGTTTCCCTCAACCTCTCTGTGGTCAGCTGAGGTGTTAGGTACAGGCTTTCTGTCTTCATGTCCCATGTCATGAGTTTGTAACTCAGTCTTGTCTGAGTAAATGCAAGTCTTCATGCAGGTGGGCGTCACTTTCAAAGTGCTGGTATCAGACTCCTCCATATCCGGTAGCTGTTGTCTTCCTGGACTGCTCCATGGCTCCTGTTGTTCCCGTTTGATTGCCGGAAGCTCTGAGACCAGCAGGCCACAGTCCTCCTGGCCCATGCAGCTCTCAGGACTCCACTCCTGCCCATGTTTCTGCTCATGTGCACAGACCCGCGGTGCATCTGTTAAGAGGAAAAAGTGAGAAATTAGCTTGGATTTACCTTTTATTCTTGGGTTACATTTCCGCTTAATTTTATCACTTTATCATCCAGTCTAGTTAGTATAAAAGAGAAATAAGCTATTGGGGTTTAAAGTGGGAGTCCACCAATAAATATTACTGGGGAGCTCTTCACTCTTCACACACTGTTAGGAGCAACTTTCAAGTTAAACCACTACCAGTAGACATAATGTACAGAGAATATTAGTTTTTTTCAGTATGTTTTGATAAAGACATATAAACTGTATATGACTACAAGTATTGAGTTTGATGACTACAATTAAGTTTGCTTTCTATGTGTTCTAAATTATGAGTTTTGTTTTGTTTGTCTTTGATAAAATAAAAATGTTTTGGTCATGGACAAAGACTTTTGGACTCCACTGTAGGAAGACGTATCATCACCCTTTATTGATCACTAACTGCATGTCATAGTTCATCATTTAGCACAGATGTTAACTACAGGATAACATGACGTGTTTAGTGTCAGAATACCTCAACAACTTTAGTATTGCCCTGATTTAGCATTGCAGATACACCTAGCTAAAACTAATGCAACAGTCTTGCAATAAGTCATGCCTTCAAGGTTATAATGTTCAGTTTTTTAAAAACAGTTTTAGAGAAGTGTTCATCAACTTCATGGCCATTCAGGAGGATGCAGTTTGTGGTCCTGTTGGACTGTATTACATTATACAGAGAGGTGCAACAGCTCCACTTTATACAACCTGTCACATACGCAGTAGATCTGTAAACGGTTAAAAACTGCTTTAGGACGTAACAGAAGATAAAAAACAAAACAAACCTTCACTGTGTAAATGCACTTCTTGTTTGAGTCCGTGTTGGTCACTGTCTTGTTCTTGCTCCGTTATCGTCCTCTGCACCGCTGCGAAGATCTCCTCTGCAGCCGCACTCAGCCGCTCACTGATGAACAGCCTCAGCAGCTGCATCTCAGACATGTTAAATATCTGTCTACACTGACTTACAGCACACAGTCCAGCAGTGTCCGTGTGTCAAAATGCACAGAACTACAAGGTGACTACATCCGGCTACAACCTTCAAAATAAAGGTATTAATGCGCGAGTAAGTTGCTTAAGAATTATGTGAAGTAGGCTACAAACAGTTCACAGGAAATCTGTTCTAAATGAAAATGGATGGTGTAATTTGAAAGGATATATGCACTTTATTTTTACTATATAACTCACTGTTATATAACTCACTGGGCAAAGTAGGCGACTGCCAGTTGGGCCTAAATTAACCCCCAGATATCCCAAAGGCTCGAAACTCATTACTTTTTGAAGAATGTGTATTACCTTGAATAAGATAGCACAGCATAGTAGCCTAGTGGTACTGCAGCTCCAGTGTCTGGCGTCAAATCAACAAAAACAACGATGCAACTGATGTGACCTCACATTTAAAGAGATTCCTGAATTACAAGGGTTAAGACACAGAACCCTTATCGAGACTTTATTTTGGAAGCCAAATAGCTCCACTTCCGGTCTCATTCCAGCTCGAAGCAGGAACGCTAAGATCGCCATCTGCTGGACAGGAGTTCTGACTCGCATTATAAATGCTTTACTCCACTGTGTTTTGGTGATAAATGTGAGGATGAACACTTAAAAAAAGGGAGGAGAAAGTACCGAAAATTGTACTTCTGTTCTTGTGCTCTTGACCTTATGCTTCACTGCCCCCTCTTCATTCTGCCTGAAAAGTATCAAGAGTATCAAATTCTGTCCACAAGGTGGTAGTCAGCTGATCCATAAAAAGGAAAAAAATGAACACATGCAGCTGCAGGCCTTTTCTATCCCATCCAATCAGAGTAATGACACCTAAAAAAAGAGTTTAAGAGGTCTGGGAAACAACTTGAAATCAACATGAGGTTATTATTTTCTTTAACTTATCTCCCCATCTTTGTCTCCTTGATAAAATATTTTAATTAAAGTAAATAAAGATGAACACTGGATGATTCATCAGTTCAGGTTTGATATTTAATTAATAAACTACAATGGATTACAAATGCACTTTTGCCAGATAAGACACAGACTGAACCAAAACATGAGTAAAACATCTGAAATGCAGACAGATTTGGTTTCAAAACTAAATACTTCTAATCTACGCCATTAAATCACAATATTGCACCACTACTGCCTCCTCGGTGTGTGTGTTTGTATCTATGTATGTGTATGAAAAACAGTGTATGTGCATATAATTGTGAACAGAGAGGTTAAATGTGCTGATGTGCGATGTCCTTTCAGTCCAACCATTATATGAACATGCGTATGAATGTGTGTTTGTGTACAAAGTGTGTCACTCGGACCGGTGTGTGAGGTTAGTTCTGATTGGTAGCGTTGTGTCGATCCAGTGGTTTGGGTTTTCGATCATGGAGGTCCACACGGCGATCTCCTCTTCTGTGGAGTCCATCCAGCTGACGGCCTCCCCATAACTCAGACCTGCCATTAAAAAACACAGTTATTCAGAATTTATGTTGAAGACATTACTTCACCGCTATCCACACACTGAGAAATGATCCCAGCAACCGACCACTGGTCCTGTATGTACATGCACATAATACACATATACTGTATTCCCCTGTATTATTATTGCATAAGACATTGCTACGATTAAAGGCAGTGTATCAGTGTTTACTTCAGTGTCCAAGAGATGATGCCTACCTGACAGCCAAAATGAGAAATCATAATCACAGCCCCCCAAGCTGAAAGCAGTAACAACAAATGATCCCAAAAGTCTACAGAAGTTGCCCCTGTCCCCTGAATACGACAACTTGATGTTGAAACAACAAGCAAAACTTCATGAAAGGTGTCACTTCCCGTCACTCTACTGACATCATCTTCCTTCAGGAAACCCACAGTGAGACAAAGGCTGCTCTATCAGTAGTTTGATCATGAGTGCAACACACTCCATGTCAAGCACAGTACCACCAACTGTGAGCAAACAACACCATCAATATCAAGGCAAACTTTACAAACACTACTTCACTTTACTACTTCACAACAACCAAATTATCTAAAATCGCTCACATGTAGAACTTTCCTAGTGATTCCTACTTCACCCCATTCTGCCATCTTTCTGGTGGCCACCAGCCCAATAATAGGGTATTCAGCAATGCACACTAACATTGAGACACTCTCTGGCAACCTAGAAGTGACCTCGCTCTGATGACATGACCATCTGAAATGCCTGAAATGCCAACAGGACAAAAAGCAACGCAATGTGAAGTACTGGGCTGAAATACTGTCACCAAACCACTCCAAAACACAGCTGTGGATGAAGCATAAAACTGCTTTTATGGCACCAGCTACGAAGCTGACCATAAAATAAACCAACCTGTCAAACAACCCTGTTAATATCCCATCCACTGACGCAGAAACTGCTGCCCCCCTACAAGCCTACCAAATGTCAGGGGACCCGTGAGTTAGCATCGAATCTCTAATCACAGCACAGAAAACGGGAGGAGATGTTTAAAAAGAAATGCTGGAGCTTTTATTTATCACCTTGCGAACCTTTTGTCATAACGAGTCAAGCCTCCAGTCACCTACTGACTTATAGAAGACAGCCCAAGACAAACATGAGTGAGTTAATTTAAAAAAGCACCCTGCCAACAATAGCCCGGAACTGAGAGGTGCTTGATAAGAGATAAGATCCTCTGCATAGACCAGGCTGGTATCTGCAAGAGCTACAGCACAGCAGAACAAACACTGTGCCTAATAATCACCAACACTGACTGCTGCTTTCAGAACAAGGTAAAGATAAGAGCTCTGTTCCCCTATCTGGTCGCTTATTGTATCATCTGTCACAAGCGGCTGGTCTTCTTAATGTGGACATGAATAAAAAAGCAAAGAGAGACACTCACCAGTTCCACAGCTCAGACGAATCCCTCCTAGGATGTGCATTTTTAACCCTTCGCGCTGCCAGACTGTCAGCTCAGCGCAGGCGTCTCTCAGGTCGCTGGTGTGGAAGCCATCATACACCATGGTGTGGTTGTAGGTAGGGCTGATGGAGCGCTTCGCCACCCGCGTCTTCTGACCACTCTGCCGACTGGCATCTGGGAGTATGAAGCTTGTGGGGTGAAGATTATGATAATGAGACAATTAAATTCAGATTCAAACCAGGATTCAGTTAAATATTGGTATTGTGGGTATATACACACACATTAGATGTTTAAATGAAGAATTTGGCTATGTTTATGTTGTAGTATGTAGGACAGTATGTGTGTGTTTAAAGTTAAACAGTAAAGTTTAGGTTGTTAAATTATTTTCTGGATTTCAAGGTTATATGTGTAAGCTGAAGGAAAGAGGTATTAATATGAGTTTTGTTTGCCTCCCTCTGTGTACTAGTGGTGATTTAAACACGCATTTATTGATTTTTGGCCACTTGGGGGCAGCGCAACAAGCTGCAACACAACATTGACATAGACCATATAAAGTTGTTATGCCAAACAAGTTAGCAAACAGTTGCCTATTGACACACCCAGCAGAAACTGAGCAGTGTTATCATTCATCTGGAGCCGTGTCTCTGACGATCACCTGGCAATTCCAAGTCCAATATTCACTCTTCTTTTAGCTCTGTTTTTGGTCTCCACCAACGCCTGAGGCAAATATCTGGCTCTTTATGAATATGCATGTGAAGGTGGAGAATTGTGATAACTTACTAATGAGTTTACATGTCCTGTTCTACAAATGATCTTCTACAAACGAAATCGCTTCCAGGATACGTAACTGATGGCAAAATATTGGGAAATATGTTGCAGAGCTGACACACCTTCTAACAAAGGAGTCTATAGGGCCCCCTTTGTTGGACAGGAGACCTTGAGCCTCCCGCAGCCAGATGTGAAGCTCTCCCGTCAGGGGCAGACCACCACCTTAACACAAACACACAATGTATGAGACACGTGTGATTGAGGTAGGAGATAACTTGCATCCATGATGTGTGTTGCTCTGCTCACCCTCGAATCCGTCAGGGATGAATTTAATCGAGAGCATGACGGTCCCACGACTGCTAATGGAGTCTGGACTCAAGTGAACCTGTGAAGGGGGGGAGTAGAAAAGAGAAAGAGATAAGGCAGAGGAAAAGACACAGGGAGAGAGAGAAAGAAAAGGCAAGGGGAGGGGAGGCAGAAGTGTGGAAGCAGGAAAAGATTAAGGTTACATAAAACCGTAGTTGAAATTCACAGCATGTCTTCCTCTCCCCTCAGCTCTCCCAGACACAAGAGACACTCCTCCCTGTATTCTGTGTCTCCAACAAAGCTGCCAAAACTGCTGTCACACAGACACTCAGATACTAATCAAATACAGATGCACGCATCATAGTGTTTTTGGTAAATATTTGTCTGGGAATATTCAGACTCGCATGCTAATTTGTGTGACTACGCGATTGCGTATTTGAATGCAAGTCATTCATGTCTGCTCTCCCCTACCCGTGGCTGCAGGTCCTGCCACAGTGGCTGAGTGCTGGTCCAGTCCCAGAGGCCCAGAGACACCTCCACCTCCCCCAGAAATATGTTCCTCCCCAGGGGCTCGGCGTGCCACACAGAGAGGTTCAAGGTCCGGCTCCGCAGCTCTCTGATACGCACTTTATACTATAAGGTGAGAACCAGAATCAGACAGACAAAGGGGCAAGTGCAGGACAAAGCACAACATGTTCTCTGCCACCATAAGCTACAAGACGTGAACTTTAAATTGGTGATTTATTGAGAGGCTATCTTCAGAACTGGAGAAATAAGTGACTGCAGTGCATGTTGCAGGACACGTGGAGGAGAGCTGAGGAACAGATTTATGTGAAGGCTAACACTTTATGTAATATGTAAATGAGAGAGTGTCTCACTCGGAGCGTCTGATCATAGATCGGGTTTAGCGTCTTCTTCTTCACTGCAGTTTTCTTCTTACTGTGACTCGACTTGTCCGGCAAGAGATAGGCTTTTACATACCTGTGAATCACACACACACACAGACTTATATTTGACTGATTTTGTATGTGACGTTGTTGCTGCAAGATGCACGTTCACATGCACTGTCACTTACGGGTCAGAGCGGTTCTTGCGTGCTGGCGCGATGTCCTCGCAGCGATACACTTTGACTTGCAGCTCCTCCTTCTGGGTGTCGTAAACCAATGAGAATTGGATACGGCCCCTCACCTCCACCACTCCAAAATCCCCCGTGCTGAACAGACTCATCATGCTTCCACTGAGCTATTACACACACACACACACACACGCAGAACAGAGATCAGCTCCTACGTCATTGTCCGGAGCTGAGTCATCTTGCGTCGCTGGATAGCCAATTAATCAAATGTGTGTGTGTGTGTGTGTGTGTGTGTGTGTGTGTGTGTGTGTGTGTGTGTGTACCGTGTAGCCCGAGTGAAGGCTGCCGGTAGAGCTGCTGGTTTTGAGAGAAGCTGGATCTGGCTCCGTCAGGCTGCTGCTCACAGAGTCAGTGTCCCCGTTGTGACCGTCGTAGTCTTCCTAAACGCACGCGCACACACACACACACAAACGCACGCACCCCCCCCCCCCATTATTCTCAGATACAGCGTCACTACTGATCATCTATCAATTGGTACCCTCTCCCCATATATCATGTCCTTTAACTTCATTATTATACTCTACCGTTGCATTTAAAAAGGCAAAATGTGTGATTGATTTAGACATTTAAATAATTAAAAATACTGACTCAGTGTCGGTGCAGTGTCCTTGAATAGGAGGTGAAACAATTGGCCAGTTCAAAGCAGTGTTTACCAAAACCATTAGTGGTGGTAATCTGCGAACGTGGGTGTGTGTTATAATCACCTCAGGTTCCTCTGAGTGGCCATTACTTCTCCTTTCGCACTCTATGAGAAGAACGATGAGTTAATAATAATAGTAAGAGACAGCTGGAAAGGTACAGAGGCACTGAGAGAGAAACTTCCTTACCTTTGGATGATGAGGAACTATTTCTATGCTGGAGACTCTGGAATTAAAGAGGACTTATTGATATTAGATTGAAAAAGTATTCAAGCATATAAAAAAGAAACAAGCATGCACACACAGACCTGTGCTACGGGACATTTTGTTCTGGGTGTGGGTGTAGGTTTCAAACTCCCTTGACTCCTGAAAACACAAAACAACATATCGCAAAATGCAGCTACACACAGTGAAATGATATTTTCTCTGACAGACGCCGCCACTAACCCTCCACTCTCCTCTTCTTTGCTGTCCTTCAGTCTTCTCTCGGCCTCAGGAGAGGTGTTGTTGTTGTGGGAGGTTTCCTCTTTCTCTCCATTGAACAATTCAATCAGGGGCACATCTGTTACCATGACAACAACCACAGAGCCATCATCGGGATATCCCTGTAACAGTAGGAAAACCACCCCACAGGCCTGCGACAGTAGTACTGCATTAACTGGAAACTGACCTCTGCTCCTCGTCCTCCTGTTGCGTATGGTGGCGTGGACGAGGGCGCAGCCCGACTTGCGGTTGCGATGGCGTTTGCTGTACTCCTCGCTGAACCATGCCCCCGACAGGAAGCGCAGACGTGTCTCGTCTGTCTCTGTCTCCTGGAGGATCCTGCAGCGTTGACACAAGACCAAGTTTAACAGCAAAGATAAACAGAGTGTAGGGTACGCACATCCAAAAAACATCTACAGGTGCTGGATCAAAAAGCAAACAGACGGCCAGAATTAGACAAGAGATCCGCACACTGTACTAATATCTCCCAGCTATTTTAATTGAGCAACATTTCAATCTAACAGAGATCTTCGTCAGGCATTGTTAAATCACAAATCACAAAGCAGAACAAGCAACATATAGACACAAACACATTCATCACTCAGGTGGTTGTGATCTGCACGATTGAGAGTCAATCTGCTCTCAAACTGGACCAATCAGAGCAGAGCTGGACAACACTGTCTGATACTCCCACATGGGGGACAAAGCTTGCCTCTATGGAAAGGGCAACAACAGCTAGAAACATCAAGATCAATATTATACAGACACATATTAAATCCAACAGAAGTTGAGTCAAACATATATCATAAATCACATAAATCTTCCAGAAGAAACAATTATCATAAAAACTACTATATCACAAAATACATAGAAAAAATAGAAAACAGTGATATATTACTCGCCCAAAAAGAGTAGCAAAGACAAGTACAGCTTAGCAATTGGCCAGGATTTGAACAGGAAACAGGACAACCAACGCAAACAAAAAAGGAAGAAAATGAAAAAGGATAGCAAACAATAACATACGTCCTGTCAGAAAAAGTCATCTGATGTCAGCCTACGTCACAAACTAAACAGTCACTGTTGTCACTTCTGTCATGCAACTTACTCAGCGTATAAAAGACAAAGACGTGCTATTCGTCAATACGTCAATTCTACTAATAAAAAAATAAAAAACACACACAACATTTGACTTGCCAGGTTTCCATGTACATTAACAACAGGAGGATTCACACACTTTTCTCACTGATACATGCTCCACCCTGACAGTAGTGCTGAAACGATTTGTTGATTAATTAATCAACCAACCAATCTACAGAAAACGAATTGGCAACAATTTTGATAACTGTTTAAATGAATTGTCAAGCAAAAATGCCAAACACTCTCCGGTTTTTAGCTTCTCAAATGTGAGGATGTGCTCTCTACCCTGAGCTCTGGGAAATGTCAATGGGCAGTTACTACTTACTTACTTACTACTTACTATTTTCTGATGTTTTATTGACTAAACAATGAATTGATTCATCAAAAAAATAACTGATTAATTAACTAACAATAAAAATGAGTCATTAGCTAAGGGCCCCAATTTGAAGAATAATCAACACAAGCATCACAAACAGGGGACAACAGGGGCTTCTATGGGGCCATGACCTCTGACCATGTGGCATTTGTAGCTGTATAAACATGTAGAGACAAGAGCTGCTCTGCTCTGTAAGCAGAAATTATTTTACTGTGTAGTTCTTTGACTTCCCCCACTGAGGCAAGGCTGAATTACCAACCAGGCAGACCCCCAAGGGCCCCAAAAAGCCCCAGGTTCACAGCGTGGCAACTGATTTGTGGTCATTTGACTAATTTAAAGTTTGTTTGGAAACATGCTGACAACTGTCAACTGACATGATAAGGGGCTTTACTGGCTGATTTTGAGACCCCGGTGTCATCTTGAAGTGGGTCCCTGTATCGAAACCTTCATTATTTCAGCTGATATTGAGCTTACGTGTTTCATATTATCACACTTTAAATTGCCACACAGCAAACCTGCACTCAGTAAAACCTTTTGTTGTTTTTCAACCTTAAACTACAACCAACAGACACAGGTATGAATTAAAGGAAAACCCTGAATAAATGAGTGGAGACACAAAGAATGCAGATGCTTCCTTACAGGTGCACTACATTATCCTCCGATCACGTTCTCTGACTTGACTGCGACTTGTCCCCTTTGGGTGGAAGGGTCACTGCAATTCCACTCCTCTAATTTGTCCCCTGTCTGTATGTTAGTGTTAATTACTGGACAAAACTGGCACCTAAAAAGGATAAACAGTCACCATTGACCTTACACGCCCTTCATCAAGATGACGCAACTCCAAGTCACGCTGTAGGACCTGCAGGATGGTGGACTGCTCCTCTTCTGTCAGGTGGCTCAAGTCAAGAGAAGAGTCAGCCCGCTCCTCCTCCATCCCTGAGTGAGAAGCAAAACCACAACCCTTAAACAAACAGACGGCACCTACTAATCTCTGATTACGATTAAACATGCTATATATTATAATTAACTAATATGTTTTTAAAAGTACCGAAAACTAAACAATGCCTAGTGTAAGATTGCTCTTGTTGCAGGGACTCACTTTGTATTTATTCAGTTTTGACTCAGTCAGAAGACAGTATATTGTAGGCTACAGTACATCAAGTAGTATATTGCCCTATGACCCCTTAAAATGAAGCACTGTCCCTCTCAGATTGTTTCATTTGAATAATTATTGAGGCCTGAAGAACAAAAGGGCTTGAAAATAAATGTTAATAACACTATTTCAGCTGCCATTACCATGTTTGACACTAAGGAGCATGTTAAAAAAAGAGGGGAAGCTAACCTCTGTATGCAATTAACTAACCTGCTGCACACACTATAATATTAGTCTTTTGAGTTGAAGTGGCCACTGCCTTGAGGCTTGTTACCTTTGAGTAATTAGCGCATGCGCAAAGCGGTTAGGAGTTTGTCAAACAGGATATCATGCTGTACAACAGCTTTCCCAACGTGACACCTAAACCAACACAAAAACAATAATATTGTAGTGTAGTAGATGATATAGAGTATAGAACATCGTTTCCTCATAATAATATTCCTGTAGTAAAGTTTGCAGTGATGTAGCTACTCATCAAAGATTAAACAGTTACTGTTCTTTTATCTTGGTTTTTTTTACACAACGTAAGATGACTGTAATATTTAATGTTATAGTTTGAAAGATTATTGAACTGTCTGTTCATGATCATGTATATGAAGTTTCCCTTTAGAAAAAAATAGGCCCATGCAGCACTTTCCTCATCATGAACACCGCGAGAGAGAGCACACCTGTCGCCACATTTCCCCTTTTGGATAAAAACAAAAAAAGAAACTCTCCCCTCTCACTTAAAAATACAAACAGAGGAAAAACATAAAACCCCAAACTGTGTTACCTTACTTGACTGCTTCCGCCGGTTCCATCTGTGAAAAGTTGAGTGAAAACTTGTCCTGGGTGCGATGTGTGTCGAGGTCTGTGTGCAGAGTAAACGCAGTGAACACGCCCTCCAGAGTTAGTCCGCACAGGGGCTGAGGTCAGCTGGGAGCAGAGCATGAGGCGGAACAAACAGAAAATACACAGTGTGTGTACACACACACACGGATGTTTTACCAAATGGCAGAGTGGAGGTGGGATGTAACGTTCTTCCTTGTAGCTGTCCACACCTGCTAAACACACATGGCCACACATTGCGACTGCACCTCTACTGTACACACACACACACACACACAGATCTATGCTTGTTTTAAAGTAGAACAGAGAGTATAACATGAAGCTTGCCTTGGACTTGTGTTAATGTGTGTGTGCTAGACTTCCCTTTATCTCATTGGAAATGTGTTTGTGTGTGCTGGGGGAGAGTGAATTCAGAGTGAAAAAGACCTGTATTCAGTCCTGTCCTTTGTCAACAGACTTGGATGACAGCCACAGTCTGCCCAGTTGGGAAACTTTTTTGTGTGGGCTTATTCAAGCCTGTAGGACCTGGCTCAGACACCGACTGGAGCATCCAACCAGCCATCCTGCTGCCCCCCTAAAGGCCTCCACCAGTGCTCTGTCCCTGCTGCATGCTGGGAATCCCTACTGACACCCAGATATGTGAAGGATTAATTGGTGATTCTTATCAGCAGATACTGGGAGCAAGTCTCTGGTCACACCCAGGTTACAGCCAAATCACTTCGCGGACTCTGCTGGCATGGGCAAATATGTACTCGACATATACTGCTGCTACTACAGTCTCTTACTGTGATTAGCTGTTATAAACTCCTCGTTTGCATGCAAGAAAGCAGACATGACACACAGAGAAAGAGAGAGAAACAGGTGTTTATCTGTAGTTTATTCAGACATTTTTAAGCATTTTTCATTCTAATGGCATCACAAAAAAAATCAAACATTTCATACTGATCAACTTAACCAGCATTAGGACAAGTAAACAGGGTCACATCACATCTCTTTGAACAGTTATTAAAGGGTTAAAGCTGATATGTATGTAATATAAATATGAGCAGTCAAAACAGAAATCTCCTCCATGAACATTAATTTATAAAAAAGGCTCTGAGCTACTGACAAGTCAAAACAAAAACACACGCAAATCAGAGGAGTGGTGCTAAAGCCATGAAGTTTAAAGGTCTACCACTATAACTACTGCTACTGGGCCTCAGACGTTAGATTATAAAGTGTAATTTTCTCAAAAGTGGGGACCTCCAGGAGTTGTTGAGATGGCTCCTTAGGGTCCCCAGCTAAAGCATTTAACTCACTGCAAGTTGACAAATAAAATAAATATATAACATAAATAAATATTTTAATTTTTGGTTTCAATAAAACACTAGAAAGTTATGCAGCTCCACATAAAACACAGAGGTCCTCTTAGATGATGGACAAAACCTCCAGGGTCTCATTTTGGACTATTTTAGGGTTCTTGAAATTTTTTTTTAAAATGCCTGTTATGACCTTGTCTGACCTACTGTCTAAATGGGATTATATCACCCTTTCCCACAACCGCACTGTACTATTTACACAGTTTAAACAGCCCATTTGATACAGCTGGTTGCTTGTTGTTTGTAAAAGGACAAACACTTAACACGTAGTATTTGGTGAAAATTTATGGTGGGTTTGATCACAAAGATAAATCGGTGAGAAAATTGGATCCTTTTGGCTCCTCATTTGTCAGACTGTGTGAATACCAACAGCCAAAATGTGTCTGAAATATAAATACTATACAAACACAGTGAACACATGCACAGACACTCGTTACACAATGCAGTACTCTGAGAAAAATGTCCTCTTATAAACACACCCATCCCCCAGGGGTACAAATGGGGACCAAACCAAAATTGACAGGGGCACAGAAAATAAAACTCTTGTCGTCACAACTCGATGAGTCACTGCTCTGCTGTCCTCCACCCTCGTCTGTTTGTCCTTCGTACATCTTGTCTTCACTGTGGCTGCTCTCTGTGTGACGACAGACAGGCAGACGTTTGATATGAACAGATGGGGTTTGTGATCAGAATCAAAATACAATCTAGAGGGATGTTAAAGGTGAATCACGTTTTTATATTGGGTGCTGTTGAGCACTCCTGCCACCAGAGGCTGCTGCTGCACCAACAGACCATCACTTACTGTAACACGGTGGCACAGACACATTTACACGCACATACTTAAACTGATGCAGTCGCGCTAAATTCTCTGTTCTCTAACACCTACATGCACAAACTCACATGGGGTCATAGCTGCTCTGCTCTTTGGATTTGAGGAAGCGCATGGCGAAGAAGCCGCCAGCCTGCACACACAGCACGAGTATGATGCCTCCGATGAAGCTGGACATGTCAAACTTGGCCTGGGAGAACTCTGAGTTGGTGTTACCTCCATCACCTGCAGGGGGGTTGATGGGTTTACAGTGAAATTACATAATCTTTTGGGGGGAAAAAAGAGAGTGTGAGTTGTTTTTTTTCTGAGAAAGCACTGACAGGGATTTTTACCGGTGGAAATGACTGAGCGGCATTGGGGAACATTTTACTCAGCTCTTATGGGAATAATAAATGTCTGACGCAAGAGAGAGGGGAGAGGGTGGGAGGGGATGCTGGAGTAGTGTCAGTACAATTTACCTGTCTCACCTTCACCTCCTCCATTAGCTACAGTTTCTACAACTGAAATTAAACATGCAAAAGAGATAAGAGTTACTGAGGTTGCAGAGAAATATCTTGTGTTCATTTTGGAGTGTATTGCTTGCTACCTGTGCACAATTCGGACACTCTAGTCCAGCTACAGTTCATGGCGGTGTCTGCAGGGTTGCCCTCATCAGTCACACACATGCCTGTATCATTACCTGAGACAGGGAGAACAAGCATTTTAGTGTGTGTGTGTGTGTGTGTGTGTGTGTGTGTGTGTGTGTGTGTGTGTGTATCATGTGTGCATTTCTGGCATATTAAATAATTCAGTCATCTTGTACAAACCAGGGAAGCTTATGTTACAGCAGCTATGATGATTGAATTACTATCAGAGGTCAGGTGTGTGTGTGTGTGTGTGTGTGTGCGCACGTGTGTGTGTGTGTGCATGTGTCACCATCTGGACAAAGCCTCCAGACACAGCCTGTCAGGTTGAGTATGGATTCTCCAACGCACAGGTCACATGACTCGGCTTGAGAACAATCTGTAGGAGGGACAAAACTGGCAGTCAATTGGAAGTGTCACTCAAAACAAATTGGCTGGCCGATGCACAATTATCTTCCCACAGAAACATTTTAACAGCTTCATTATTGCAAGACGTCCCACGAGTTTGGACAATGTCAGAATAGGCAAAAGTGAGTAGGCAAACTTCAAGATTAATGCCAAAGAAAAGATAGCCCTCTCACATTGCTTATTGCCAGCTTGTAAGAAATACTGGAGAACAAGCCATCATCACAGATAATAAGAGGAGAGATACTATCAAGGAAAGACTTAAAGGAGATCAAATCAGACTCTGGTGGAAACAAGAAGTTAAGGAAAGACAGATGCAAAGTGTAGGAAGACGCACCAACAGTTGTACAATAAGAAAATAACTGTAAGACCTGTGGATGGACCCATTCCTGTCTGTGAGTACGCAGAGGGCACCACTGCTAGAAGCAGCAGTGTGGAGCAGAGGACCTTCAATGCCAGCTGCTGCATCCTGACAGCCACAGAGCACCAACACCTGCAATTGACAGCCGGGAACTTTGGTGCTTGGAGAAGAATTAGTATCGACAAAAAGTTTTTAAGTAAAAATATCTTCGGTAAGTCCTCAAAAGGGTATCCGATAGTTGCAAATAGAGATATGGCTCCTGGCTGGGACACAGAGGGAAAGAGAGAAAGACAGGAGACACAGAGATCTGTGTAACATGAGCGACACCCAAACTCGGTTTCCTGGCAACCAACTGGCCCACCTCAACCCTGCTGAAATACACACCAGTTTGGACGGAGTGACACCTGTTTATTTCAGCAGGCAGTGCACGCACACACACCTGCATGCACACATATTTCCCTGAAAACACCATAAACAATAGTGGGAGAAATGGGAATACTGACTGCACTGGGTCCCAAATTATGGAAGAATACAAAGTCATTTAGGTGTCAAAAAATCGGCAATCAAATAATCGAATGTATTTTCATCATTATTTTGTATTTTCCTATCACACTGCTCAGATGTTCAAACTGGGTGTATGTTCTAGGATAGTGGGTCCCAACCTGGGGGCTGGGACCCCTCAAGTGGTCCCAAGATAAATCTGAGGGGTCACAAAATAATTTAAGGGACGAGACAGAAAATAAGATAAGAGTCTACAGCCATGCTAGTGGCTCTGTGAGGCTGTAGGCCCAGCAGTGCCTTGAGCTAAATGCTAACATCTGAATGCTAACATGCTCACAATGACGATGCTAATATACTAATGTTAAGCAGGTGTAATGTTTAAATGTTCACCATCTTAGCTTAGAGGATTAGCATGCTAACATTTGCTAATTAGCCAAAAGTACAGCAGAGGCTGATGGTAACATTAGTATTGTAGAAATTAAAATGTTGAATGTCTGAAACAGATTTTATGGTAATCCATCCAATAGTCGTTAAGATATTTCAGGGTGGACCAAAGTGGCGGACTGACAGACAGACAGACAGACAGACAGACGTCACCATCCCTAGAGTACCACAGCTACCGTGGCTAAAAATATATTCCTGTTACACATTTGATTTTATTTTTTTTTACTTTCACCTCTCCAGGCCTCTAAAAATCCTTGAAATGAAACAACCTGAGAAGAAATAAATCACTCTTTAGTCAAACTGATCACAACTCATGTCCACTCGGAGGCCACATGTGACAAGGGGTCTCAAGTAGCTTCATTTTAAACAGGTCAAAAGCCAAATAAAGGTGGCAACCATTGTTCTAGGAAATAAACAAGAACCAGCAGGAATCAATTTGGCTGTTTTTCCTGTGAAGGATCAAACAAATGAATTTTTAGATTAAGACAGTTTATCAGCACTTAATCAGGGTTCTAATTTACACAGTAGTTAATAATATGTGGCTTGAGTGATCCAATACAGTTAAGACAGCTCTAAATAACCTGCAGGTATGAACACACACTGACGTTGAGGTAGAGGCGGTCAGAACCCCTGTGACAGCCTGTACGTCAATAGTCTATTATCACCTCAAATGTGTCACTGGCACTGTGATGAAGTGCTGCCTAGTCACTTGTCAGTCCTCTCAAACATAATTGATTTCCCTCTGATTAGTCTGACATTAATCATCACAAATCTGATCACAAATCAGTTACAAGTTTGAGACACACTCTTACAGTCACAACTATCCAGACATAATCTGAATATTCAGCATCTGGACACAAGACAGAAGGTCTGAGCAAGGTTATTATTGATACTGATTGAGTAAATTGATGACTAGTAGTCTGACTTTGTGACTTTGTCCTCACTTTGTGGAATGACGTGGAAATTAGAGTAACAGTAAAAGGGGGCTCAGAGTGCCCTATCAGAAAAGGCTCCATAACTCCCAGCTACACTCCTGTACAAGAACATGCAAATGCACCAAAAAAGTACAAGTGCTCTGACCTTCAAAGTGTTGCTTTTGTAATGTAGATGCACTGAGTCATAGCCCTGGGCCAGGCCCTCGAAATCAGGTGCATTGAGCCCAGAATCACGACACAGTTTTCAGCTTTATGCAGTGAATTCCACCATCATCACCACCCACTCCTCCACTCACACTGACGTGGCTCATACTCCCACATCTCATATGCTCTCTCACACATTGTCTGGGTAGGCTACATCTGTGCAGCTCTACGGGGTGGCTGGTTTGTGTGTCGGCGTTGCTAAACATCACAAAAGGGATATTCCGCAGTCCTGTCGAACACGATTTCCTCCTCCACTGATGCTCCCACTGCTGGCAAAAAAACGACACACCAGCGACAAACAATGCTGCAACTTACAGCCCACGACGGCCAGACGACTTGTTAGTATTAGAAGTCTACAAATACACATATAACTGAATAAAAGACATTAGTGCAAGAAGATAAAATAGGAAAAACAGCTGTATATTTGAATAAATCTGGAGAAGCTCACATGCAGGTGACGTTTTTTTAACGTGACAAGTGTGGCACTTCAGATCCTCTAAGTGACGTAGGAGGGGTTTATCGGCAGGAAGTGTGTCCTAATATGGCTCGAGAAGGACAAGATTCCCCCTCTAGTTAGCGCATTGATATGCGCGACCACGTAGACAAGTGTTCAGCCCATCCTGCAGCACCCACGCTCACTATCAAACCGGGGAAGCCATGAATTCCCTGCTGCTGTTATGATCCTGTTGGAGGCCTGTGTCTCTAAGAAAGGATGCTTAAATCAAAACGACAAATCAAGACATTAGATAACAAGCTAAATAAATGCCATTCCTGCTTTTGTTTGATTACAGGAAACTCCTTTCCATCCACACCATAACACATATCTTTGTGCCTGTAGTGTTTGCATACAGGCACGGTCCTGTAAGATTTCTAAATGATTTTTGAGCTATTAGATCACATGTGTGGATCTCATAATGTGCAATTTTAATAAATAATAAATGGTGTCAGGGAGGCGTTTATTCAATTCTGTGATACATTTTGAGGCTTCTGTTTGTGCTGATGTTGTATTAGATTACATTAATTATTATGTGGATTAAGGTTTCTGCCCATTTCTATACATAACCTACATTAATAAACTCCCAATGCACTAATAATAAATATTATTTTTTAGGTATGGAACACAACATGGCAATTATGTCACATTTTGAGCAACATTGCTCCTTGTCCGTTCATTTAGGTGGATAGTTTTCATTTGCAGTGTCTATTTCTGAGATTATTGTTGCCCTGCAGGACATCTCCCCATGAGTCATCCTGATGCGTTTCAGCACCGTGGAGAGCGCCAGCCCTGATCTCTGTCCCCACAGCTCGACACCTCTGAGCCCTGCCCAACACAAAACAATATCCTCTCATTCAACCGGGCCCCTGGGTCTTATTGAGAAAATGTGTGTGTGTGTGTGTGTGTGTGCGTGCGTGCGTGCGTGCGTGCGTGTTGACGGTCATTATTATTTACAAGAAATGAGAGCAAGACTGAACCGCAGTGGGAGGGGCGACAGAGATGCCGCATTTTTCTGAATGAAATTACTCTATCTACCTCCCCTCCCTATACTCTCCCCGCGTCCTCAACGGCGGCACCTCATTGGTCGAGCCTCCCAGTCACTGACGTCAGGCAGGCTCTCTTGTGGATGAGTCCGCGCGCAAAAGCATCCATTCTGCCTCCCATAAGCGCTCCGGAGAGATTGAAGAAGAAGAGATGCAAGCGACGCCGAGTGAGAGTTCGGCTCAACTTTGATGAAGACGGGAGCACAGAGCGGTGTCACACACAGGGACTGTGTCCTCCTTATTTAAACCCGTACCGAGCATCACTGCGGACAGCATCAGCTCATCTCCATCATTTACCTTGGATCTTATAGGAGGAGACAACAAATCTGTTTAACTCACGGAATCGTGTTAATACGGTAAGATGAATAATCCATTATATGCATGTAGAGGTGTCTGTGCGATGCGTGCGTGTTCATGTATGCTTGCGTGTGTTGGGGACATCCTCTGTGGTGCAATGAACCTGCAACTGTATTATACAACAGGGTCCTCCGCACCAGGAGGTGGGATATACCTCCTCACTCTGAGACGTGAGAGGGAGGGGGATGAAAGACTCCTGGTGCCCCCCCCCCAAAACCCTCTCCTATATGAGCAAAAGAAAAATGATCTTAAAATAATATTTATGCAGCCTAGTACAGTTGCTATGTTGTATTTCTTTTCAGTAGGCTTGCAGTACGTTTTGACATGTACTAAAGAACAAGCAGATAACATGCCAGAGAGCACAAGCAGTTTAACCTTGTAACAGGCGAATTCCTGAAGTAGCCTAATTAACAGCACAGGCTCTCTCATTCAATATATGAGGCACTGCATGGTACATTGAGAATCTGTCTGAGGTTTACACAGTGTAGTGTCTCTGTAATTGAACATCACGTTTGGACATTAATAAGAAGGGAACCTCAGATTGTAGCTCACTAACCTAAATTGGAAGTGAGTTCACAGATTTAACCAGCCTCGCCATAAATTATATTAAAGATGTTTGGATGCTCCTGAAAAACGTGTGCAGGATAAAACCAAGGGAGGACAGTGAAAACCAATCATAGCCCGAGTTTAGAGTGACGTGCTAAAAAAAAAATTTTTTTTAAAGTTATATTTTAATCAATGATAACCTAAAGATGCATTAATGCTTTGGTAACTCTATCTATCGAGGTGCATTAAGCCTATTGATTGACTATGATTTGCGTGACTTCCCGCAAGAATACAGATGGTGACGTCACTGACATTTCAGGAGCCAGCCGGATTTTTAAAAAATGTGAACATATTTATGGGCTGAAAAAATCGATTATCTGAGAGGTGCAATTTCAAAATGGGTCATTTTAAAAGTATTTTCCAGCCTGTGCTCATAATCTGTATTTTATATTTCATGTTTGTGTTGTGTAAATGCATATTTTGTATTGCACTGTAAAGGCTAGGTTTTTTTTTGTTGTTTGTTTTTTAAATTAAAGCTCATCTAGGGACAAGATGGGTTTGGACTGTACATTAGCTAGGCTGTAAATACAATGATATGTGGCTTATGTATCTGTGCCAATACTTACTAAATAAATAAATAAAACAGTACAGGACAATATAACATTACAAATGGCAGGAGCAAGAGAGTGCAATCACAAATACCACTTAATGCACTCACAGTGATAATGTATAGCTCAACTGCGTTAGATTATAAGAGTAGAACATCTTAAGTTCTCCATCACCACATTAAGTCCTCCTCTGCTCTGCCAGATGCCACATCCGGCCTCCGACAGCTCTACAGGCTGAAACCACAGCTTCTGGTCAAGGAAAGGCTGTTTAATGGACAGATGGAGATGCTACTGACCCATTAGAGCTAATGTCAACATGTTTCTCCTTTTTTCTCCCGCTTAGGTTGTTTGTGTGATTGCTGAACAGCCATGATCCTGAACGCCTCTGACCTGAGCTGGGTTGAGTCCTCAGGTGCAGACCCCTTCTTCCCCCTGGACCAACTGAATAGCTCACCTCCGTATGAAGTCCCGCCCCTCACAGTGTGGGGCGTTGCACTGTGTGTTTCAGGAACTCTCATTGCCACTGAAAATGCAATAGTTGTCACCACCATCTTGGCCACCCCGTCTCTTCGCGCCCCTGTTTTCCTGCTGCTGGCAAGCCTCGGACTGGCCGATCTCCTGGCAGGTGTTGCTTTGGTCCTGCACTTCCTCTTCCTGTTCTGCGTGAAGCCCAGTGATTGGTCAGAATTGCTGACCTCAGGACTGCTGGTGACATCACTGACTGCCTCACTCTGTAGCCTGATGGGTGTTGCTTTGGACCGGTACCTGTCTTTAAGCCACGCCCTCACCTATGGTTCAAGTCAATCACGTCACAGAGCCGCCATCCTCCTGCTGTTGGTCTGGTTGGGTGCATGTGTCATTGGGGCGGGACCTGCGATGGGATGGCACTGTCTAGGAGAGCCAAACTCCTGTTCTGTAGCACGACCTCTGACCCGGACATATCTATCGCTGCTGTGTGGTGGCTTTCTGGTAGTTGTCATGGTAACCCTGCAATTGTACGCTGGGATCTGCCGCGTGGCAAGGCGGCATGCCCACGCCATCGCTACCCAGAGGCACTTCCTCCCTGCCAACCAATCATATGCAAGCAACCACTCCAGTGGGAGGGGCTTCTCTCGGTTGATCCTGGTCCTCAGCGTCTTTGTGGGCTGTTGGATGCCCTTCTCCCTCTGGGGGCTGCTGGGAGACGCGTCCAGCCCTCCTCTGTACACCTATGCCACCTTGGTGCCGGCGGCGGGCGGCTCGCTGCTGAACCCAATCCTCTACAGTCTGAGAAACAAAGACATTCGCAAGGTGCTGCTCCAGGCCTGCTGCCCCCACAGATGCACAAACAACACACACATACACTACCCTGTTGATGTGTAGACTGCCAAACCCCGCCAGATTCAAACCACCACACAATCTATGCCAAACATATCACTGTTTGAGTGCCAAGATACACACATAGCTGCACTGAGCATCATCCAGATCCAGAACATAAAGTCCCACACACACACTCCCACACACGCAAGCCCCGAGAGATAAAGTCCTTCTGCAAATCAGTATGTCCTGAACTGTCCTGGCTGGCAGCCATCTTGGGACTAAAGACTAAATGTACTGTCTTGTATGTACTTTGTGCCTCATCCTCAATTGTAGATCCACTGGATCCGCAGACTGACACAATCACACTCATAAAAGGTGGAGTTAACGACCATTGGCACTTTAAGACGAGAGGAAGTTAACGGGTGTTAAATGTAAGCCTATCACAGTGTAATGACATATGTGATCCAAAGCCCAATTTTATTTACTTGAATGTCTATAAAACACAATGTTCTAGATCTTTTGAGATTCTATTTTGCACATGCTGTTAAAGGCACTTTGAAAAGTACTGACCATATGTTCGTGTTGCACAGCCTTTTTGAAATGAATGAATATTTTATACCGATGAATAATAAATATGCTTTTTTTCTACTGGGTGATGTCAGTACTCTTCTCTTTACTGCTGCCAAGGCTTTTAGTGTGTTTGTCCCTCTCTCTCTCTCACTATCTCTCACTCTTTAACTCAATTAGGCACAGACTGCTGCTCTGTTCTGTAAATTATTTGGTGGCTTGGCTTTGGTTATTACCAACACTCTGTAAACACTGCATCCTTTTAAAACCTACAAAGCAGCCTTGGTATGAGTATTAAGTGATTATACAAGGTTTTTCTCTCCTCCTACTCATTTTCTGAACTTTTATCCAGTCGATTCATTTTCACACTCCCTACACAGTCAGCACCGGGCACTGTGAGAAGGTGTCTCCAACTATACTGACATAAAGAGGATGAGTCATGGATAAAGCATGAGTCTTATGCAAAGGCTTGACATTCTAGGGAGCTTGTTATGCAACACATCGCAGCATACACACTGGTCATTCTCACAGAAAAGAAACCTAAACAATGACTGTAATTCACTCTTATCTTTATTGAAATAACTATAATCATTTGGAAATTTAAGGCAGGAGAAGCAGAACTTTGGCTAAGCATGCTGTGTGATTGTGCTTTAACACAGGCAGATTTAAAATAAAAAGGCACTTGAAAAATATGTGGTCCACACTAAACATCAGTCAGTTCTATGACTCATCAATGGCTGCTGTTAATATCTTTTGAAGAAGCTGATCAGTGACCAGTGTGAACAACCAAAATAAACCTGCAGTGATGCTGAAATGCAGTATAAAAAAGGCACTTATCAGGCAGCAGGATAAGGCAGAAGTCTGCCTGATTCTACAGAGAGCACAGTGATTAAAGCATCAGAGCCTAGTTCATCCCCAGAAAAGTTCAAAATAAAAACAGCAGGAAGAAATAGGTAAAGGAGCTGAAACGCAGTACAAAATGAATCATGATATTTGTGTTAAATGTCTACATATGTTCAGTACGGTGATCTCATCAAACACCCCAGGTGTCTGCCATGAGCCAATACTTCCCATATCGCACTGAATAATTCATTCATGAATTTGTTTATAAGCTGCAACCATGTCTCATCCACAAGTCAATTGTTCCCATGACAACCACAGAAAAAAAGAAGACTGAATACAAAAATGAGGGGAGTAAAAGTGATTAAAAACTGTGCTTTAAAGGGATATAAAGAGATGGCATTAATTATCTTTAGTAGATATGATTCAATATGTAATATAAACTTTACATCTACATCATATAATCTATAAATGAGCGAGAATGTTTTGACAACACCATTGTGCATGGAAGACGTGCGTACTCCCTCTCTATTATCCTTTACCATAATATACTAAAGCAGATAAAATCAGACATTTGCCCAGCAGCAAAGGGCATCTGACTCTGATAGACACTAAGACAGAGGTGATGTGTTTACGCACAGACTCCGCAGAGAGACGTGCATCACATCACACAACACTCTCACATCAGTAACAGCGTTGTGTCATCCAATGAAAGCAATGGCAAATCGGGACACAACCTGGCACACTAGCGCTCTTTTTTAATCTTTGGACTTTTGCACTTCTGATCTGAATAATTTTGGATAAATAGAAATAAATGGGACGAGGAATGTGATTTGTAATAGGTCACTTGTACTTGTGCGCATACACTCACAAATCTGACACACAGAACATGGACCCCTGTGTCACTGGTACTTCAGAATGTAATCTGAATGGAAATACAGAGATGTTGTTTACGGCTGAGGAAAGATACAGCGGTGGTAGTGAAGGTGAAAAGGGGTTGACGATCACTCGGACCACTCGTCATCGTCAAACTCTGAAGAGTCATCCTCGCTGTCGCTGCACTCCACGGCGATACGACGGGACAGGATGGCGGCCACATCGTTGCCAGTGTGATCCCTCTTCTCTTGCTCGCGCTGTGCCTCCACCTTACGCAGGTTGAAACCTAAAAGGGAGTTAGTGAGGACAGTTACAGTGAGTGCGTGTGCTGGACATCATCTGCATAATTCTTTCCCAGCAGTGTTTTCATTGTAGTCATAGACACACTGTGAAATATCAATATATAAAGGTGTTTTAAGCAATGCAGTCTGTTCAGTTAAAGGTCTTCTAATCATTGATTACTATGCTACATCTTGTAGTAATCAGGGAGCTAGCAGATGGGGGATCTGTGTGCCACTTTGAGGAACAATTAGCATGCAATAAAAGCTGTAATTTAAAGACAAAGGTATGTTTCATACCTAACCAGCGGTGGAAGATGTAATCAGTTCCCTTATATTTAGGTAGTAGTAGCCCCAGCAAGTAAAAATACTTTGTTACAAGTAAAAGTTCTGCATCAAGAATTTTATTTTAGGCAAAAATAGATAGATAAATAGAAAAATGTATGTAATGCCACTAGTAGAGCTACGGAGTAATGATTTTACCAGTGGGTCTGTGTTTTGTTTGAATCTCACGCACGCTCACAAACACACAGCAATGTTGCCTAAAATATATTCCACTAATTGACAGCTTCATTCAGCCAATCAGCAGTGAGGACTGAAAATATCTGTTTCTTGTAGTCTTACCTTGGCGGATGGCCTGCAGCAGGTCACTGCGAGCGTCATCAACGGGCTCTGGCTGAGGTTTGGGAGCAGAGCTGGGTGCCCCGCCACCACCAGAGGGAGGAGCGGGAGCAGAGTTGTTAAAGGCTAAGGGAGGAGGGCCAGGGGGAGGTGGAGGAGGAGGAGGAGGTGGTGGACCACCACCTGCAGGCATAGGTGGTGGTGGAGGAGGACAAACAGAAGACATAGAAGGTGGAGGAGGGGGAGCAGGTGGGGAGGGAAAGGCGTTGGGAGAGGAGAGCGGAGGAGGGGAAGGTGGGGTGTCAAAGCCAGGGGGAGGTGGGGGAACCCCAAAGCCAGAGGGTGGAGGAGGGGGAGGAGGTGCAGGGGGAGGGGCGAGGTTGGGGCGAGAGTTGGGTGGGGGGGAGATCATGGGGGGAGCAGGAGGTGGGTGGGTTGGACTCAGCACGCTGACACGCTTCTGGTCTGGTGCTCTGTACTGTCCGTCATTATACCTGCAAGTGATAGAGTGGAAGTCAGAGATGAGGATAAGTTACAAAATGGACCCTTCATTTGCTGCAACCTCAGCAGCTCATGTTCAAGCTGAAACAGTAGGTTTGTAATTTATTTTAGCGACTGTTGAACCCTATAAACTTTAGGATGTGTTTAGGATTGCAGTGTAACGTGCAGTACATGTATAGCTGCACGTTCAGCACATGTTGGCAGTGTGTGTGGGCTCATATGCAAGATGTCACTTACGCCATGTCTGGAGGTGGAGGAGGCAGGAAGTCATCGGGGCCAGGCGAGAGAGGGGAGCCGGGATCGTAAGCGTAGGAGTTGGTACTCTGGTCGAGGCCTTCAGAATTGAAGCCGTCTCCAGATCCAATACTGCCATTCAGACCCTCAGAAGAATTCCTTTAAAACACATTTAAGACATCACTATCAGCCCAAAATACAGTACACCATCTCTATTCTCTGAAACCTGGAGATGCAAATGACCTTGATAAATAACATCTAGCATCTATAGACCTAATTAGCAGTTGTGGGTCATGTACTGTTTGCTTATTTGTTTATCAGAAATGAACCTTAAAAGAGGAAGTATCACAAATGCATTAAAAGCAGCGGACACAAATAGTGACATTGACACTTGTGGTGGCTGGTTCATACACACCTATTAAAATAACACAAAGTACAGTCACTTATACAGCAGTAAAAGATTGGCTTGTCGTACAGTTTAACAGCTTGACAGGTAGAACTTAATGTTTTGTTTCCTCATCAGGCCTGGCTTGTGATTGAGTTACAAACAAGCTGGAAAATGAAATGGTAAATCACTTGTAAAACAGATTAAGCACCACAACTCATCCAGAAATACATAACTGTAATTATAGTAAAAGAAATAAAATCATAGAAACGCAATTATTATCCCTGTAATAAATACTACTGACTGATTGTGGACAGAAATATAGTATAGTATTTTGTGTTATTTTTTATGGTATTGTTTTTTAATTGATTAATTTAATAAAAGCAATACACTATAGAATGAATAATATACAGCAAAAAACACTAAGACAGCAACAGAGTCAGTTCTAATGTAACTAATAACTAATTTGCTATTTTAAAGCATCTGAGATTTTAAGATACTTATTTTTGCGTGTTTGCAGTGGTCACATACAGTAATATCAAAATAAGGAACCCTAAGGGCTGGTGTGACTCACAACTTTGTTTACTTCAATTTGCCAGAGACAGCCAGTGCTACACCCAACCCTCTGAGAACATTTTCAGACAGGACATACCACCCATATCACTGTGTACAGATTGGTTGATAAAACAGGGGGGAATGGAATTTACCATGCGAGTGCCCATTCTGCACTTTTACTGCATTAACTAGAGAGAGAAATAATGAATTCATCAAGTCATTATTGGCCTCTTGGGCCTGTGGCTGACCACAACTCTGCACCAATACACATTCTGCAACCTGCAGAGACTTCCACCTCCCTTCACTCAATCTCTCAACTTACATCAAGTCATTCTTTGGCACCACAAACTCCTCCCCCATCTTACGGCGCTCCCATTCCTCCTTCCTTGTCTTGATCTTTCGCGGATTGAGCGTCCGTTGGTTCAGATGGTCTTTCTTCTCCTTCTACTCGGAAAGGAAACAGCGAAAAAGAGTCATGGAGGGTTGCATCGTAATGCTTTCATTTGATGTGACCAACGTTGTCCACTTGTTTCAACTCAATGTGGACTGTCATGTTACTTGTTTTGCGTGTATGAGCATGTTTATGTGTCTCACTCTGTGCTTGCGTCTCTCCTTCATGATGTCCTTGGTGTCCTGCAGCATCTTCTCCTTCCACAGGTCAAAGAAGTAAGAGGGATCAGTGTAAAACTTCAGGGCCTCCTTCCCATCGTCCCTGTAGACAACCATTTACAAGCATTAGAATTACATTTGGGTATCAGTTAACATTTTATGTTATTTATGTTTTTGGATACAAGACAACAAAGTGCAGAGTGACAGATCTTTATCTGGCTGTCAGTATAAGTGTCAGTATATTAACAAGCCATAAATCCTCCCTTTTTAGCTCAACAAAATAGACCTTTTTTAGAGAAAATGCTATTTTCTTCTGTCATATACTACCTAGTATGCAAAAAAGTGAACACATTTACCATATTCAATAAAGATCTATAATGGTCAAATTAATATCATTTTTACATTCAAACCAGTCACAGAGAGTCTTTATAAAATAACTGGACAGGCTCACACTCGTACTCTGCTTATCATTGATGCCACTGCTGTGGTTACTGATTACACAGACTTCAGCTCCTACCACCCCAGTGTCCTTCTGTTCTGGTTTCTTATTATTCATACTTCCGATGACATGTCATGCCTCGTGTATAATTACTATTCAAAATCTCGTTCTGACACATATGGCTATTGTTTCCCCCACAGAATTTCTTCAGGGCTGCTTTGATTCATTTGAGGAGCATACTGAGAAGCAAGTGAGTCTGAGTTTAGTGTGATTTGTCATTATGTTTGCAGAAACAGGCAAGTGTTGATTACAAAAATGTGTCAACAAAACAAACCCTGCATGGAGATAAGTGGGTCAAAATCATTTTCTCTTTCACATGTTGACACACTAATAAACAATAGCAAAGAGTACTGCATCAGCAAGATGAATCTCAGGGATTTAGCAAAGGTGGACTACATGTCTATTGAGCAACAGGACAAACATATCAGCATATTTTTTACATTTTTGTGATATTTTGTATCATAAACATGGTAATTCTAATTGTTTCTAGCTTTTATTGGGGACTGAACCTCATTAAGACAGACACAACGTCTATTTGAGACCCACTCCTTGATGAGGTTTGAAAGCATATGCATCAGAGGGAGGGGTGGGTAGATTATAATGTAATATATAATAATAGTCATGACAAAAATATAACATGTTTGTGTGCGTTTCCGTGTCTGCACATGTCCGTGCACATGTTCTCTTATTACTTCTTGCATTTTATGCTCCAGTGAATAAATATGAGCCATGGTTGTGTATCTGTGCGTCTGCTGAGCCCTACCGGTATTGGCTGAGGTAATTGAGTGGTGGGGGCGGATTACAGGTCATGTAGGTGTCCTGTACAGGCATTGGCAGAGACGGCCTGGTGAACAGCTGCTGGTCCTGGGTCAGACTGCTACGGAAAGCCTTACGGGTAGTGATGGCCTGCAGAGAGACTGAGAACGAAACAGACAGATGAAACAGAGGGAATGTTATTGAATATTTATTGTGCTCACGGGGAACAGGTTATTTTATTAGGAAAGTTGTGTGAGACAGTGTAAAAGCGGATTTAAAATAAACTGAAAATGGTTAAATTAATGTTATATTTAACCATATTCAAACTACTCTGATACTGACATAAGTAGTAATAGTAACAGTAACATGTAGGAGTACTTACCCTCCTCTTCTTTTGGGTCCAGCTGGGTGACTTTAACCTGCAGACGATCCACTCTTTCTCCCAGTGTATTTACTCTCATCGCAAATTCTCCAGCCTGGACAAACAGCTCCCCGAACACATCCTCTGCAAATTTGCCTACACACACACACACACAGGTTTATGATTTGCATCGATTAAAGTATTTGTCTCACATATGCACAATAAATGCATATTCACAGCTACATCAAAATAAAACTTTGCATAAACGTGCAAATACACATATATCATACACATTTGCCACGTGTTCTTAACCATTCACACCATATTTTAATGATATTTAATTTATTAAATCATAATGACACCCAACCACACACAGCAGACACTCACTGAGGCTGCCGAGCTGGCGGATGATGTTGGCCAGGCTGATATTGGTGACACATTCCAGCTCACTGCGGATGTTGGAAGGGATGGTCTGCCGACACACGTGTCGCGGCTCTATATTCCTCGTAACCAAAGGCATGGTGGGGTGTTGTGGGTAGGGGGGCCCAACCCTGATGGGGAAGAGGAGGTGGGTCATTTGCGCCAAAGACATACAAACATAAAGGGACTGAAAGACAACACTGAGATGTATTACCACATATTACATACAGCTGGGATACTAATACGTCTAGTGCTGAATTAATTGAGGGTTCAATTAGTCTACTGGCAAATAATTAATCAACAACCATTCAGATAATAAAGTGATCATTTTAAGTAATTTGTCTAGCAAAACAATGACTGGTCCCAGCTTCTCAAATGTGAGGATTTGCTGCTTTTTTGTTTTATATCACCTGGATTCTGGGAAATTATGATGGGTATTTTTTTTTTTTACTGGTTTATGACTTTTTGTAGTTACTTCCATCCATAAATAAGCCACATGCTCATGTGACACTCAGACACTAATGTATAAATAAACACTTGGCCAGTGGCTGGACTAAAGCAGAAGTACAACTAAAGCCTTGCTCCACTCAGCAAACATCCAGCATTCACACAGATGATGTGAAACCGGAAAATTCAACATAGAAAGAGAAAAAAGAAAAAGCGTAATCATGATTTCTGACTCATTATGCTTACAGTAGTGTCAATATTTCCAAAAGACATTAGACAAACCACAGTCAGTGACAATGCAAAGCAGTAACTCTACAGTGCCATATGGAATCTGTTCAGAAAATGACAACTCCCATTGGTGCTCAGAGATTAGCAGTGACTGCAGACTCACCCTGCTACTAAGACAGTGCAGGCAGGCAGAATTTAGCTTACTGTAAGTATACCCTGCAGTGCTTCCTATTCCCCATTTTGGTTTTCTAATTACAAGTTTTTCATGTTAACGTTGGGACTTCAGAAAATGATGAGGTCATGATACTAACGTTACTGGGTGGATTCAAGTGTCTGCACTTTTCCTTGGATTGACAGGCACATTGTTTGTGCGTATTTTCAAGCAGAGCATACTGTAACTCTGTCAGGTTTATCAGTTTCTTCATGAAAAGTGGAACTTGTTACCGCAGTAACACTGAAACACAGCTTAGCACTGTGGTTAGTGCTATGTTTGGCAGTACACTCAACCGCTCTCTGTCAAATTGACAAACTGAAATTATAAAGGTTTTACTAATAAGTTTAATATCTTGGATAAACTCCGAACTTTTTCATAGACGAGTAACTAAACGTTACAAGAGAACAAATCAGTCGGTTACACTTTTACGCCCACAACATTAGCTAAAATGGGCTAAAATGTAACTTGGGATCTCGGCCTTGTCAGAGCAGGAAGTAGCTTGTAGGCGCCTCTTATCTCGAAGGACCAGCCAAACAAAAGTATGTTTACATACTTCATTTTATGAAAACAATACTGACTAAACATACTTTACTTACCGTCAGAACTGGCAACTGGAGGCTCTCTCTACACAGTCTGGTTGTTGTCCTGTCTCCAGATTTCCACAAGAAATGTTGAGCGGTACAGTATACTGACGAGCTAAACAGATCACAAAAGTCCCGGGATTGTGAACTTCTGATTGGTCGAGCGACTGAGTTCCTCGAAGCTGATTGGCTACTGCTCCCGTCGCCTGTTTCTGCTGAGAACAGGATGTGGAAATTTCAACGTAAAAAGCGCAACTCCGCCCTGACTAGTGGCAAACATCTGTCCGTAATTTGCGTAACGGAGGGGTGGAGGCAGAAGCACATTCCAACGTGCGCTCCAGCGAGTTGGAACGCGTCCGAGGAATGACTGGCATTGGCCATAATGAATAAGAGCTCACTGTGGAGAAAAGCACTTATGAAGATAAATAACTGTCCTGCGAGCCTCGCCGGTTGCCAGTGTTAAGTGCATCCTTCACCTCAACTCAACCTGTGCAAACTGGAAGTACACAGGGTTTATGACTGGAGTAGAGGCAAGCACTCTCCAGTAAAGGTTAAATCATTTATCCCAGTATAGGAACGTGTGGTAAATGGTAGTGTTGAGACAACCTGTTTGTTTGAATGTTGCAATAAGATGGCAATTATAGCCTTGTCTTGCAGTACAGTGCCTACATATTAGGCTTATTTTTGTGGGAATAAACAGTTAAGCCGCTGTTGCAGTCACTTTTTATAATAGCCACTATTTTGCTTCATGGATCAAGTGCAAACATGTTGAAAGGAAAACACAAGCATGAGTGAATACACTTAAATTTTATTGGAAATACATACACTTAAGATCAGCGTAGGTATCACATAAATCCCAATTATATTCATAGGCTTGCATCTACAATACAGCCCCCTCTGTCATATGTCCATCTTTGTTTTCTTCTCCTATAAGACAGAATTAACTTCTGTATGAAGTCAGGAGTTCCATATTCACTATATCAAAGGATGATTTGGCTAGATTTGCATGTGGGTCCTCCTGTACATTCATCATTAGTTTAACACCCTTTTTGAATCATTTACATATCAAAGAAA
Organism: Macquaria ambigua; assembly: GCA_008360985.2. NCBI lineage: Eukaryota > Metazoa > Chordata > Actinopteri > Centrarchiformes > Percichthyidae > Macquaria > Macquaria ambigua. The sequence continues at coordinate 50,368 of VMKM01001776.1, read as the reverse complement.
GTGTAGAACATTGTAACTGCCAGATGTCACAAATGTCAATGTGATGTATATCTGTATAAGCAGAAACTGAGAAATCCAACCCATCTTTTTATGGAATTACAACTTGTTGTTACAAGGGAGGATCAGGGCTCTCCAATGACAGACAGTCAAGGATTTCTGGCTTTATTTGGTATTTTATTGTGGTATTAATGCACATTTCTAACATGGTTTCATTGTTTTCTTCTTTACAGTACACAGTATAGTGCAAAAATCCATCAGTATAATTTCTATATATTTCACAGTAGGCACTATTTGTCTCGATATAATTTAGCTTCTCTTCAATGTAAAGAATTATTGCACATAAAAACATTTTAAGGCCTACAGAGATGTACACAAACACATTAAATATTCTGCTCAATCTACATTCAAATTACAGCTGCATCAAATTAATGCAAAAGGGGTCGCACTGTATGATATAATAATATATATGATATTGATAAAATTGCAGATCTATGGTTCATCTTAAAAGAATAAAGAAAGAAATCAGAATGCGTTGGTACCTGCCGGCAATCTGTTTGGTATTTAGGACTAATTAGGACACAATCCAGCAGTAGCTGCAATTTACTTCTTTTTTTTAAATTATTATTATTATTGTTGGACAGTTAAATCAGCAAGCCCTCCTTCTGCTCCATATTTGGTCAAATTAGCCAGTATTATGTACATGACACAACAGTATTTCCCTCTGAGGGTGGAGTCCTACAAAGGCAGATCCTGTCATCTCCACTAGAGGGCAATGTCATGTTAAGAACTGTCTAAGAACTGTCTGTGTCCTGAAATGACAGGGAAAAAAGTTCATTGTAAGAGAAGTGTAACTCCACCAACTATTTTAATTTTGACCTTCTTCTTCTTGTTTGAGGCCATCCACAATGTCTGGTCATGTATGTACACCTTTGTCCATTCATGTGTGAGTGTCAGTGTCTCGTGTTGACCCAGCTGAGTGTGTAGGAGCTGTGGGCGTTTGCTACTGTCTGTTTTAGGACACTGTGACCCTCTCCTGCAGAGCTGTGGACCAGCTTGAGTCCAGAAGCTTGGAGACCCTGTAGGACACTGAACCAATAGCGGAGCACTTCCGCATCAGTTCCGCCCACCTCAAACCCTGCCCATTGCAGGTGCACTGTGGCAACCAGATGATGGACACTCTGCAGAATTCCTGACTCAATCCAGTTCTGGAAAACTCGCCACTCAGCACTGAGCAAGTCAGCATACAGGAAGTGAACCTAAAGAGAATAGAGATTCAATATTGTCACCACAATAATGATCATATATTCACAATACAAATAAAAAGTACAATGTGTTTTACAAATTACTTTTAAAATGTCCACATCAGGAAACAGTATTGATCTAAATGAAAGCTAATTGAGATTAATAAGAAGAACTTATTAGGATTTTTTCATGTTGTGCAGCCTTACTGCTTTCCATAGCATACCCGTTGCTTTGTAATCATAGACTTAATCAGTATAGCCAAACATTCAATATATATTTATGATATAATATATATCAAATTAAAATCATTGTTGAATATCTATAAATGGATGTCTTAGACCACTTCTTATAATGTCAACCAACACATACTCAAACTGTAGGTATGTAGTTCCCTCTTGTGGCTACAGGATGTAACTGGGCCACTGTGTGATTCCCTCACTTAAATTGTTGCCATGGCAGCCAGGGATGGCGCAGAGCCCTGTTGCTATGGGAACATACAAGTAAGAGAGCTTTCTGGGTATATTGGGTCGAAAAGACTCTAAGGTATGCTTGTTTGGCACTGTTTCTCTAAATTTCTGTGTGCGCGTATGCTTGTGTATATGTGTGTGTGTGTCTTACTGTGTGATGTCCCAGAGCAGCCATGATGTCTGCCAGTGTGTGAGAAACACCACCCAGGTTGCCTCTTGTCTTGTGCTTGCGCTTCCTTGGAGCTCGCCACTCCAGCCACATCTTGTGCTGGCTGACCACACCTCCATCACCATGGTTACTAGCCAAACTGTTGCCAAGGTGACCACCAGATGCATTGGAGTTGCTGGGATCAAAACTGTGGACTTCACATCCTAGCCCTGACACAGTCTTTAGAAAGTCTGCATCTCCCCCATCCATACTAGAGAGACAAAGACAAACACAAAACGATAGACAGAGAGACAGGGGAGCACAGAGGTGGTTTGAAGATTATTGCATGCATGATTAAATATGCATTGCGTTGTTTATTCCAACTCTGCCAGTGCTGTGAATGCATAAGCAACACAGCACATGCACAGACACAGGCACATAGTGTACAGACATATGGGCACACCTAAAGGAGAATGCAACACATGGTCTATCTGCAGCTGGAAGGAGCCAGTCCTCAGCACAGAGCAGCCAGCGGGGTGAATCTGCAGGGGGCTGTGATGCCTGCGCCTGACCTGGAGACAAAACCCTGGAGCAGTTCAGCTGGGGATAGACAGGAGAGGAGAGGTCACATGAGATGGGTTTGATAGAGGTCTGAGAACAGTCTTACACAGAATTAGAAGAGAGGAAGTTAAAGAAGAAGTTGTCTGAAAGCCTGTCTTGTGACATTTGTGAGAACATTTCATTTCATTTACCTTTGAGTAAAGCAAATGCTTTTCCGGTAAAATTTACTCTTAAATGTGAGATTCACATAATTCATAATTACACAACAAAATTAACACAATATACTTGGTTTAATCATTTCCCTCCCAGTTCCCCAGCACTCTGTGTTACATAAGTTTTAACTCTTGTCTGTGAGTTTCTAGTCTGGAACTGAAAGTCTTCACTGGCTCCAGATTTTGCTGAATTCTGCTGCCAGGATACTGACAGCGCCTGACTGATCATATTACTGCTAAGTTAACCCACACACTGGAAGTCTGCAGTTGTAGAAGTGAAGTAGTTGGAAAAGTTAAGTTTTTATTGATTACTCCTAAGACTTGGCAAGATCTGACTTCTGGCTACAGTATCTGTAGGTCCCTTATGAGCCGGAGTGTAGAAAGAGACCTTCAGGGAGGGCCCAAAATATTACACCAGTGGTTCCCAACCTTAGCCAAATGTCCAAATTGTGTTAGTTAGTGTAGTTTTAGTAAGATGTAAAGTAAGATGTTTTTATTTGACAGCACTACTGTGATGTTCTGTGTAGCCTACCTGTGGCCTGGTGATATATGTGATGATACGATTGAGTTCTGCTGTGAAGGACGGATTGTCTGCCGCCCACAGCTGCACCTCCAGTGTTCTGGGACCCATCTGGGAACATGCACACATACTGCATACATTAATATATTGATACTACAGTGCAAGGAATACCAACAGAGTCATGGGAATTTGGAAGGGGTCTGAATAATGCATAGGAATGACAGTAATGTGTGAGTGTGCACCCCCTGCCCCAGGTATGTGTGCTGAGGAGGCAGGTCACAGGCTCTGACCTCTGTCCTGCTGACATATTTGCCTGAGGCACTGTAACATACAAACACACTCACACAAAGCCCCCCACCCAACTCTGACTGAACCCTGTGCTCACCATGGCAACCTCGGTGGGGAAGGGGGAAGGGTTGATGATTCACTAGAATGAGTCAGAGAGTTTAGCCTTGGGCAGAAAAAGAGACAGTGAGAGAAAAAGAGAATGAAAGAGAGAGGGGGTGAGGAGTGAGGGGGAGAAGGAGTTTGAGGTACAGAGAGGACAGATGCACCCACACAAAAACACAGATGAAGGTTGAAGCTCTATGTAACTGAAGGGCAAAGAGAGAACAGCTGTCACCTCTCTCTGATCTGAGGTCAGTGCTGTGCTCAACCCCCTGCCCTCACCTGTTCCATTATGTCTGCAATAATTCACAGAGCTGTGCACAAACTGACCCAGCATAATGAATAAACTGGATGAGGAAACCACAGCAGCAGGGTACCTTTTTTTATCTCTTAGCTGAGCATGTACAGTACTGAATGGCATTATCCCTTCATCTGTCTCCTATTTACTCTCTTTTCAAATTTAGAATATTTTAAATTATGTTTAATCGGCGTTAAAGTAAGCAATATGGCATCAAATTAACTGGGGTATGAGTAAACAGGTGATATTGTTTTTTCACCTATAATTTTCAATATCAGAATCAGAATCACATTTATTGGCCAAGTAGCCTATGTGTACACATACAAGGAATTTGACTCAGTTGCTCTCAGTGTACTTAAACAGAAAAACAGCTTTAAAAAAAGGACAACAAAGCTGAACAAAGGTAAACATAAACATTTAGCTATTATGTACATACAAGTAGGTGAAAGAAGATAAACATATATAAAAAGTATAAACAATACAACAATGAACAACAACATACAGTGTCATACAAGTCAGACTGTTTCTGTGAATTGTAAACAAGAATACAACAGTGCAATGGTGCCACGTGCAAATATGCTAGAAAAGATATTGAATTATTAATGTAACAGGTTGCTTTATATACATGACGCGGATATGAAGATGAAAAGTTGATTGAAAAACTCTATAGCTTAGCTTCAATAAATATCAACAAAAATCTGTTCTTTAGCAATAATGCAAACATTCACAAACATTTCAATTAAACTTTTATCTTGTTATTATATTTACCTGGCGCGAGTGCATCTCGTTCTCATCCTCATACGCTTGAGCCCCCTCCCTCCTTTTCCCATCTTCCACCTCAACCTCCTCCTCCTCCTCCTCCTCCAGCCCCGGTGTCCGGGACGGGGATCCCCGTTGGCGTGAGTTCCTCTCCGGTTCGATGCTAATAACGGAAAAGGCAACCGCGCCCTCCTGCTCCACCACCCCCACCCCTGCGGCTCGAGGTAACCGCGGCCCGACGACGAGGAGCTGGAGTGCGAGGAGAAGCGGTGGAATTACAAGAAGTAGTATTCCCAAGCGGAGGGGGAGACCACCGCGGCCCCACCACCGCACACAGGTCCGCATACCTTCTCTGTGGCGACACCGGGGAACATCTCAGGCGCGGTGCCCTGTGATTCAACTTTTTTCTGGAGGGCAGTGAGGAAAGTCCCAGCTGAGAACACCCCTCCTCCTCTTTCCTCCCCGACCTCCTCCTTACCCCCAGGGGAAAGTTGGGATGACGAAGCGCATTCCTCGGTCAACGGTGGCCTTATTGACACACTAACTGCCGTTTTATTTAGCCCATACCTAACTCATACAGTTTACAGTTAACCTAAATGTTGGTTAAAATGCCCTTTACTTCATTAAATGAGGAAAGAGGCCAAAAACACACGTTAAATAAAGGCTTTAAGTGTTGTTAAGCTAAATGCTAAACTTGTAGCCTATAAAACTGCCATGCTAATGTAAAGAGAATACAGTTAAGCTAATCATTTTATAGTTGACATTGTTGCTAGGCGACGCACAAGCAGCTCTAACCAGTATTTGCAGAGATAATATTTTTATTATTGTAATTATCACTATGTAAATTAGTAATGGTTTGTGGTGACCATTTTAACAGTGTGGCCTTTAGGTATACTCAAGTAGGCTACTGTACAGTAGCAGTAGGCCTACGGTACAGTTTTGAGGTAGGTTAGGCTACTTTACTAGAATACTTAGATGTTATGCTAGTTTTTACTTCTACTCCATATCCACTAAATATCAGACAGGAAATATTGTAGCCTACTTTTTACTCTACATTATTGACAGCTAGACCTACTAGTTACTTAGGAGATTCACATCACATCATAGTAAACCTATGATTACGTTATAAAATACTATCCATATACGACCCAACAGTGAAAAAAGTTGTTAAAATTAGCTTAGATCAAACAATGTAATATATAAAACTGACAGGGGCATTCTTCTGCATAATGAATACTTTAATGTTGCTTTAAGTAGACTACATTTTGATAATAATACTTAGGTCTACTTCTTAAGAAATGTTTGAACGCAGGACTTGTACTTATAGGCTAACGGTGTATTCTTACATTGTGGTTTCTACTTTTACTTAAGTAAAAGATCTGAATACTTCTACCACTGATTGTTGAGAAATAATGTTACAGATTATTGCAGAATAGTACCGTTAAACTTGCTGAGAGTATGGGTTTTAGTTGGCTGTAGTTTTGTTTAAATTCAGCACAGAAAATAATAATTTGTATTTAAATGAAATGCTGTTATTTTGTATACATATAGTGCAAAAGAAAAGTCTTAAAGAGAGCTGTTGCTCTGCACCTTCTTCCTCGCTGTCTGTCATGTAGTGTTGTTGACAGTGTGTGTCCCCTTCCACCATACAGTGGAATGTCACAGCAAACACATTTCCTCCGGCCATGTCTGAGTCTATTTAGTCAGCCTGTTGACAAACTGTACACAATATGCAGCCAGTAAACTCCCCCCATCTGCTTTCTATTTCTCTCACTCTCTCTGTCTGTCTGGCACACACACGCATACGCACAAGCTGCAGATGTACAATATTTGCTCTTTTATAGCAAGTTTCCCTGTGAGGACATGAAATGAGCATGGGGTCCCTTCCTGTCAGCTCTCTGGTACCACCATCCGTTACGCTGTGCTTTAATACATTTCCTTATTTGGAAGAGGAATTTTGAAACAGTACATTTTTGTGCATTTTGTTTCAGTGGCTTTAAAATCTCTCCGACACTCTTTTCTGATTTCCTCAGTCTGGTTTCTTTCTTTCCCCTCCAACACATCCTCCCCTCCCCACCATCCATTCCTCTCCTCCCCTCCCTTTCACTCCCTGTCAAATTGTGTCCTTGACTGAACTCTCTTGCTCACAGTCCCAGACAGCCTGGGCAAAGCCCAATACTGAGAGAGGCTCTAACACACACTCACACACTCACACACACACACACACACACACACAGACATGCTCACACCTCCCATAATCCCTTAAAGAAGCAGTATGCTATAGACAAAATTACCAATGGCAAGAACAGAATGTGTATTTAAATATTTTGCACCTCAGATACATACATGATATGTAACAGACAGATATACAATTTTTTTCATCACAAAAACCACCAAACAACACAAGACCACAGAAAAAAGAAGGGAGAGAGTGAAAGAAAGAATGAGGCCCCGGAAAGACTTTGGTGTCTGGGGAGCTTCACTCCTTTTGACCCCACAGGCACGCACACACACATAAATGCACACATACACACAAATACATGCATTGCTGCAGTCACGCAAACACGCCCTCCTCTGTCTCACATTCGCACACAGAAAACAAGAGTCTCTTTGGGGCCATTGTGTGATTTCAATGTCTCTTTCCCTTGTAGTTAAAACAGCAAAACACAGGATGTTGGGTCTCCATGCTGCAGTCCTCTCTCCCCCCCAGAGCAGAGAAACCATGGCAGAATGCTGAGGAGGGCATGTTGATGATGGACCTTCAGAGGGGGCCCCTGGCCTGGAGCTGGAGTCATATGTACAGATGCTGGTATTTCAAGAGCAGAAACTGGTTTAGTCCACTTTTCTCTTATGGGACACAAGACAAGGAGTGCACAGAGCGGGACATTTGCTAGGCTCATGGTATTTAAAAAGTTGATTTGGGCTCAGATGCGGTTTCAGGTTACGGCACAAGACAGAAATGCAGGTTTACTGTAGGTCGAGTGCAGACCATAGTTGCTGGTTTAGCAGAGGAGGGGAGATTGAGAGAGAACAGAGGAAAGACACAGAAAGAGAGAGGGTAGTGTGATGCTAGTTTGTCCATATTGCAGATGTACAGAACAGGACCAGAAAGATTTGGTGAGATACAGACTTCTGGGAAACAGCCCACTATGCATCACAGAAGGACTCAAAGGGTTGAGGAAATAGGTTTGTCTCTGTCCGTCAGCGTCTGGTATTCATCTGTCAGCTCCTCTCTGCCATTCCCTCATTCCAGCATAGCGTGTGAGTGAGTGTACACATGTATGATTTTATGTGTTCATGTTTAGGTAGTGACTTAATCTGCACATGCGTGTCTGTGTTTGTGTGTGTAGGTGTGTGTGTGCATGCTTGGATGTTTAAATTGCGGTTGATCTTGATTGTCAGTGCTGGAGAATTAAAGCTTTACTGTCCAAAGCTGGCAGCTAAATTCTCACCCTTCATGTCACAGTCTCTCACAAAGAAGTCTCCTTACCAAAAAAGAAAAAAAAATGCTTGCAAATCTGTAAAAGCTTGGATTGAATGCACCTGAAAGAAAAACAGAGGGAGAGAGAAAGAGGTGAAGAGAGATACAGTAATATGAGACTATGGTATTTTTGACAGTGGTAAAATGAAAAGCGTACTATGAATTAAATGAACTAAACTGTGACACTAGTTTAACAGGTCATGCTTTACTGTAAGTAAAGCCATCTTTCCATTATTTGATTTGGTGCTAAAAGTAATGTGGTAAGTAACGTGTGCAGTGTGGTGTTGTAGCTGTTGTACTCCCTTTTTATTGATTTACTCATTTGTAATTAAGAGTTTACAATGACCTTCACAGCTTGAACATGTTTTGAGACACAAGCTTCCATAAAGCACATTCCAATCCACTTATAGCTTCAATTAAATGAGCAACAGTTTGCAAACATGGACTTAGAGAGTACCTGGAGAGTCTTACAAAAGAAATTAATAAATTGTTATTTAACCGGACCATTCTATATACCAATTACATAAGGCTGTTTTGTGAAACTGATACAAAAATTCCACTGTAAATGTTTATATCAACTTTTCATGTACTAATTACAACTACTAATAGTACTTCATCGTCCAATTAAATATAAAGTAATGAACAGCTTTATAATTTGGTGTATCTATTGATGGATTAATTAAATTTTCCTTATTTTGTATTGTCCAATTAAATATCAATTAATGAGCTGAATCAAAACAAAAGTATGGTCATCCTCAATAATCAAACACTCCTCTGGAAATGTCTATTAGAGTTCCAGTGGTGCTCCTTAGTTTTAGGATGGCCTTATTGTTTGTTCGAAGGTTAAATAAACTCACCTGCTGTTACAGGCTGGTGACGCTGAAGCTGTCATCATTGGCTGGGTCCAGGAGCTGGCACAGCACCCCACCTCCCTGAGCTGCCTGGGAGGCGAAGCGGTGTCCCATGCCCTGGTAGGATTGGTGGGACAAGGAGAAGATGCTAGTGTCCTCCTGATGGGGCGAGGAGTCCAGGGGAGGTTTGGGGTATGGGGAGTGAGGCAAGGGGCCCTGGCGGAGGCCTGTGCTCATAGTGTGGGGGGTCAGATCCCGCTTGTGGGGGGGCACGTTCGAGGGAGGGCTGCACTCCTCATAGAGCACATGTGTTGAGTGGGAGTGGAGGCTGGGACTCTGGTTGGAGTGTGTATGGGAGGGGAGGTGAGAGTTGGGGTTGGTGTGTGTGTTGTGGTGGGGCTGATTGTTGGTGTGGGGGTTTGAGTGAGAGAGGGGGTTACTCTGGAGGTGTGAGGTGGGATGGGTGTTGGTGGGTGAGCTCAGGTTTGCGTGGGGCTGTGTACTGTGATGGTGTGTGTCATGGGTAGTCGGATTCATATGCGTGTGTGTGTTCGCATTTGGGCTAGTGAGTGGATTACCATGTGTATTTCCATGAGGACTTGTGTGCGGGTTGCTGTGTGTGTGCAGGGCTGTATTTGAGTGTGTGCTGTGTGAGTGCGGGCTGGGGCTGCTACTGTGCGATGTCTGTCCGTACCAGTAGGGAGAGCTGCAGTAGCTGGGGGAGTCATACTGCGAGAACTGTGGGTCTTTTGGAGGGGGGCGGTGTGAGGGACTCAGTGCAGTGCCGCAGTGGGGTGTTAACCGAGGTGAGGGAGAGCAGGAGGGGGAGAAGGTCCTGGAGGGGACAGGGTGGTAAGACTGGGGTGGAGGAGGGGTGGGCTTTGGAGGGTAAGGGGGAGATGAGACACTGGGTGAGAGGGAAGAGGAGGACTCTCCAGGGTATAAGGCTGGATACCGCTCCTCAGAGGAAGGTGTGGACGGGTGGGCAGAATAAGGGGAGGGGTACTCACAGGGCTCCTGGAGGTAGGTGGAAGGTGGTGCAGGATTGGGAGTGGCCAGGGGAGAGAGGCTACTGCTGTCTCCGCTGTAATAGTCCAGGCCCTCCTGGAACAGCCCAGACCCCTCCGGACCTCCAGCAGTCACTGCTCCTGCCACTCCAGATGTGGAGGCAGCCTTGCCCCTGCCTTTGGCCCCTGATGGCCGCTCTCTCTGACATGGAGACAAACCCCCTCTGCCTCCTCTAGACCCTCTACCCCGTCCTCCAACCCCTCCCCGCTTAGGTCCAGGAGTAGGCGTTGGGGAGGGACTGGATGGGGAATCAGAGTGTAAAGCAGACCCCCCTTCTTTTTCTGATTGTGGTTCAGTCCGTTTCCTGCGACCGCGGCCAGGTTTGCTGGTTCCCCCGCCCTGGAAGAGGACGTTCTGGCTCCAGTTATAGGAGGGCCCTGAAGCACTCTCGTGCCAATCCATCATCAACTTCTCCAGGCTGGACAGACTTGATTGACCCCCCTCTCCACTAACAGAAGCAGCCTCATTCTGTTTGTACGTGCCACCTGTGGAGCTGGGTCCACTAACAGTGACTGCTGAGCCAAGATGTGAAGAGTCAGAGGAGGATTCTGATAGACTTTCAGGAAAAGGTTGTCGCTTGGCCTTCTGGGGGGTGTAGTTTGAAATATCCAAGATGTCTTTGGACTCATTGGAGCCATATTCACTGTAGCCGTGATACTGATGCCCAAAGCTGTCTGTTGACCAGCCACCATAACCTTGTCTGAAAAAAAAACATAAATATAGCAACACAAATTATAAAACACACAAACAGCACTTGAGCAACATGTGTGGATGTGAAATATTTCAGTTTTCACTGCTCTTGGTCACAGTTCCACCAATCAGTAATAAGAACCTGAAGAGAAAACTATAAATGCAGGTTCTGAGTATGGATTCTTAAGGTGGATAAACACAGTACACGTTTTAGCCCTGAGTTAACTAATGTCAGGTATCGACGGTTAAAGCACATGGTGGACATGGTAAAATTGAAAATGATGTGCTGGAGTGAAACATTTATATTGAGTAATTCACAGCTTTTTTTATCCTGCTGTGGACAGACCTTTAGTTAAAGAAAGCATTTAATCACCTATTCATTAAAAACCCTTTCATACCAAGTCAGATTTTTCTCAGAAATTTCTTGAATTCAGTGTATTAACTTTTTGAGTATTTTTTATGATGACATGCCGCTGTGATTTACCTGTAGCTCCACTGATTGGAGTTGTACTGTTTGTAACCTTCTGGAGAGGAGGAGGAGCTGAAGGGGCTACTTTTGGCCACAGACATGTACCCTCCTCCTGGTGATGTGGGTCCTGTTGACTCCGCCCGCACCATGGAGGGATGACCTGCTGCAGGATATCCACTGTAGCCTCGCTTGGTTGCTGCCTGGTAGCTAGAATAACCCATTTGACCAACAGTGGGAGCCTTGCCACTGCTGTGTCCAGATCCATATGCAAAGCTGCAGTCTGAGGATCTCTGTGGCACTGCAGGAGAAGAGGAGGAGTAGCCAGAAGAGAAGTGGCCATAAGAGGCAGGATGGGGGGAGCTAGGAGAGTGTGAGAGAGATGGAGGAGTGGATTTGGGATAAGTAGAAGTGGTGGGGGACGTTTGGGCCAGGCTGCCATAGCTGTATGGAGGCCTGGCTGAGGAGCAATGTGTCTGGGCTGAACCCTCCACTGCAGAACCTGCACCCTTGGTGCTCCACTTGGGGAATGCAGGGGACCAGCTGTGACCAGTAGCTGGACTGGATGGCTCATAACCAGGGGTGGATGAAGCTTTGCGGGGGTGTGACTGCGAGGAGGACATGTCCAACAGGTCTGATGAATCATCTGAGTCGAGGAGTGACCGGAAATATCCAGCAAACAGGCCTTGTGAGTCCTCCCCAGCTGGCCCAACCCCTCTGCTCCCTCCTGGACTGCTGTAGGCACCTCCCCTTCCAACCTCACAGGAGGAAAAGCCCCCCCTTGGAGATCCACAGAGCTGATACCCACCCAAACCTTTCTCTTTTTCTTCCCCCCAGCCACCTGCCCCATTGGGCCAGTCCTGCCCCATGGACACCCCCTCCCCTTTAAATGCACCATTTTTTCTCACACGTCTCTTCTTGACTATTTTCTCTCCCCCAGGCTCAGTTCCTACAATACCCCCTCCCCTACCAACCCCACCTCCACCCTTTCCCCTTTTCCTAGGTAATCCATGCTCAGAAAGGGGGCTCGGTTTCCGCTTCTTGCCAATGGATTCAAAGAAGTCACTGAAGGTGCTCTTATTGCGTTCACTGCCCCCAATCCCCCCTGCTGCTCCTCCACCTCTTCCAATGCCCCCTCCTCTGCCACCTCGGGGGCGTCTATACCCAGTGAGCCGATGGAGCAGAGTGGATATTCCAGGGTTTTCCAAGGGGGTGTGAAAACTTTCTGGCTCACTGGGTGTCCAGCAGCGAGGCGGAGAGCAGCGGCCAGTGGCAGGGGGCTGGCGGTTTAAGAAGGCGAGTTTGGACAGAACATCCCCATACTCTGTTTTCACATCATTAGTATCATTAACATAGGATGGATAAGGGGAAGGGAGCTTAGTCCGACGCCGCCTCTGGGGCTTCTTGGGCTGGTCTCCATTACCACCAGCATTCCCGGCATTCGGTGGCTCTCCCGGCATTCCTGGCAGAGCCTGTTTAGGTGGTCGTCCCCGTCTGCGTTTGAGAATAACAGGAAGTTCTCCAGGAGGGAACATCACCATAACACTCTTCCCATTGTTCTTCATACGGAGAAGTGCGGTCGGCTCCCGAACTGCCTCTGAGCCCTCCAGACCACCATCATTGCCTTTCTCTGCCCCTGTAACTGTCTCCATATTGGAAATCTTGTAGCTCTTCTGTCGGCGGCTAAGGCTGACGGGAATGCGAGCCACCTTGACAACAATCTTCCTCACCTGTAAAGCAGAGGCCAACATAAAACATATAAAATTGCAAACATCTATTTCATACATGGTATGAAATTGTGTGTTATGTCAAGGAGTAACTACAATGATTTGTAATTATAAATTAACTTACACCGACAAAACGCCCACGCCTCCGGTTATTGGGAGGAGATGCTCCCAACTCTGCAACAGGTTCCTCTTTCACAGTTATCAGAGGTGCAGGGATGGTGGGTGTGTTTGCAAATGGGAGATGAGAGGCAGCACGTTGAGCCATAGACTGGGCTGCCTGACGCTTTTTCATGACACTTTTAGGACCTGCTTTATGGACAGATTTTGGTGCGGGCCTAGACCTGGATTTAGGTCCAGGTCTATGCCCAAGTCTGGGCCCAGGTTTAGGTATAGCTTTAGGAACAGGTTTGGGTACAGTTAGAGCAAGAGCAATGTCTGTAGGGCAGGGAGCCGTGGGGAGAACAGCCTCCACAGATGAATGCTCTTTTTTTTCACCAACAGCCACCTCCTCCTCTTTAACCCTCCAGATCTTCTCCTCCAATACTTCATCCTCCTCCTCTCCTCCCCTCTCCCTCCCGGCTTTCTTCTCCCCATCCTCTATGCTTCGGCGGAGGCGGGAGGATTTGCGCAGGTGACAGGGGAAGCGGGGACGTCCAGAGCTGCGGAGTGCATACTTCTTCTCTGCCTCCACAGGAAGAGGAGAGGAGCCGGTGTTTGGGTTTGGACCAATAGGGACTGGACAAAAGGTTGAGGGCATGTCTGTCTCTGCAGAGAGGACTGGGGCCGCCAGCTGATTGGTGGAGGCAGGACGATTTCCAAGTGTCAAAGACAGGGGTTGAGGTGAGGTTGTGTGTATGGCCTCTGGTGTGAGAGTTCTGGCGTGTTCTGGCCCTACAGAACCCGTATGTGTGTTGATATCCATGTGTCCACAATTATCCACGTGTGCGTGTGAAACAGCCATTGCGTGCACATCTGGGTCTATGTGCGTTTGCATGTTTCTAAGTGTCTCTGCAAATGTATGTGTCTCAGCTGTAGTTTGCGTCTCCGTCTGCCTCTGCCGGCAGGAGCTGTGCCCCAGCCTTCTCTGTAGATGGAGGCCGTTGGCCAGGGTGGAAGGAGAGGAGGAGGGAAAGTGGTCGGAGGTCACCGGTGCCAGTCCATCGTTAGAGGGATCCTGGGACCCCTCCTGGAGCCCGAGCTCCCTGGTCCAGAGCTGAGGCCCTGCCAGCCCCTCCAGCCCCTCCACACACGCTTTTTCCTCTGCCTGAGTCCCACCACAGCCCACTGGAGCCCCAGTTTGGCCTGAATGTAGGTGATCTGACAACCCACTCATTCAGTGGACGATTTTGCTGGTACTGAGGGAGGAAAAAGAGGGATGTTTTCTGCTGTATGAAAATTAGTTTTTCTTCTATGTTGTTGTCTTCCTCTAACAGCTGGCAAGATGATTCAAGGACCTAAGACAGAAAAAAATTATTAAATTATCAACTGGATAGGAAGTCCACAAATAAGTTGTATTTAAGACATTTAATATAAACTCCTTGCCACTAAATATATTGGTCATCATAAGGAATCAAACACTATACATATAAAAATCAACAATTTGCAACACAGATGAAATTGTGGTTGTGTGATAGAATCATCAACATTTTTGGCAATGGGCCATAAACCGAATCCGTAATGCACTCTACTCTATTAACTGTGCCACCCACACAGCAGCATTACAACATTAGATTACATTTACCATTCACATCCTGCTCAATTGGTTGCTTTTACCGAATGGTTGTGGCGGTGATTCTGATTTTGATTCTGAGTTGAGCCTCACTCTGTCTGCCTGACTGGCTCTGTTCTGCAGGGGATCATTGGGTCATCAATACTGCAGTGGAGAGCTCACATACTTCTCTCTCTCCCCTCTGCTCCTGTCTTTTGCCCATGGTTGCTAGAGTGAGAGAAAGAGATAGACAGACAGACAGACAGAGAGACAGACAGACAGACAGACAGACAGACAGAGGAAGGGACAGGGAGTTGAAGAAGGTGGGAGAAACAGTGAGTGGGGAAAAAAAGAAAAAGAAAGGAGTGTGGAGGAGGGTGGAGCAGAAAGAAAAAGAGAATAAGAGATTAGTACATGATGTCACAGCAAGCATCAGACCAGACTAGAATCAGTATTTTGGTGAGGGCTGCACCATCTCACATCAGACACAATTATTTTGGAATGACTTGCAATATACATTTTTAAATTCTAATTGTACTTAGTATTTCATTTCAATACGTACCAGCAGATTGTAGGTACACATGTAAGCCAGCAATATCTATGCTAATGGATTTTCAATGTGCTCACCAACACACACTGAGGATCATCACTACATGATGATGAGCAGACTCACAGAATCGTGTATTGTGTATGGGACATTTTTCGACCTCTCACCATATTTGAGTGAGTAGATCTACATGTTGTCAAAATTCATAAATTATAATAAACAATTGAGTAGTGGTGAAAAGCACACACACACACACACACACACACACACACACACTCACACTGAATGCCACATTTCGCCAAAACTATTCAAATGCATTGCAAAGCACTAGACTTGGAGGGTGCAACAAGAATGAGAATGTGTGAATAATCGCAGCCACCAGGGGGAAGTAGAGAGGTGATTAATAGAGAGGTGTTAAGAGGATGGAGAGATGAAGGTGACAGAAAGACAGGAACGATCGAGGGATTATAGAAACCCAGAGCAGAGGAGAAATGGAAGTACAGACACAAGTCTTACGGAATCTGGACCACACGTGCTATCAGACTCACACGTGACTGCATGCATGCACACATTCAAACACAAATACAAGCATGCGTGCCACACTTGCACGCATATACACGCACGGCTGGCTCCAACGCTGTACCACACTCTCCACATACAACACAATCCTGTCCATCCTCAGATCTCTCCGCCTCCCTCTCCAACATATGGCTGTGATTAGGAGGGAGGGAGAAGGACAGAAAGAAAGAGAGAGAGAGAGAGAGAGAGAGAGAGAGAGAGAGAGAGAGAGGGTGGGGAGGGAGTGAAAGACACCAGAATGAGTATGTGAATGGGTGAGAAAGTACGAGAGAGGGCGAGAGACAGAAGAAGTACAGGGAGGTGAAAGACGTGATTGAGGCAGGGAAAGGATGGTAAGTGGAGGGATAGATAGAGACAGACAGATTTAGGCGGGAGGGAGAAAAAGTTGAAGGAGGCGAGAGGAAGAAGCAGTAGAGGAAGAGAAGGAGGAGGAGGAGGAGTGTGAGAGTTTTGCTGTAGCAGAGTTTGAGCGGACCAACCTCAACGTTCTGCTGCTCTGAGGAATGACACAACTGGGACAGACAAACATGGAGATGAACACACACACACACACACACACACAACACATACTTTCTTTAACCCCCTCACCCTCTCCTTCCCATGCCCAGTGCTGTCTCCCTGCCTCTCTCTCTCTCTCCCTCTCTCTCTTCTCTCCCATTCTCGTTCTCACTTTCTCTCTCGTCTAATTAACAGCATTCATTAATTAAGGCTCCATCTGACTGGTGTGTGAGAGAAGGAGAACACATGCTTTAATTAAACATTGCTGCACATGTGCTTACACATACATGCACACACTGTCACTCACAGACACACACACACAAACACACACAGACATGTACCAACACACAAGACACATTCAAATATGCCCCCACAGCTTCATCCTCCCACACACTCACATCGATTTGCACATAAAGACATACATGTCACACACACACACACACACACACACACACACAAATATATAGTTATGCACAATCACACAAAACAAAGACACACATGCAAATATCTCTCTACTGTGCTCGACGGGGGGTATTCTGACAGGGCTTAGATGCCAGCCAATCAAACGCTCCCACTATGATTCATTGTTTAAGCAAACACTCCTGGCATCCATCAGCCGCCATTCCAATATATTCACCGTCATACGTAGCAAATGTGTTTTGGTGCATTTTACTGTGAATGGCTCTGGGGCTTTGGAACACACAGTGGCGTAGCATTGTCTCTGTGAAAACAGCCGATGGTGTGCACTGCTCCCACATGATGATCTGTTGAATCTGCTTCACAAAGAGCAGCTCTCATATGAATGATATTGTTTGAAAATTTTTTGATCTTGTACATTTTTTATAAAAGTTTTTTGGTGCTATTGTGTGCTTACAGGAAAGGCAACAACACAACATGCCACAGAGTGTATGTGCGCACATGCCAGTGTGAAATCAGAGACGAGAACCTGTCATTTTCCAGTTTGGGCAGTTGCCCTGTTGTGCATAGTCTGAGAGGAACAATCATTCTGTACATGGTAGCTGTACAGCATATCTATTCTCTTCCCATCTATCTCACTGCCACAAAGGCTTGCAGACTCACAGGCCTGCCAGCAGCAACCCTCAATGAGGAACTAGACCCTGTGTGTGTGTGTGTGTGTGTGTGTGTGTGTGTGTGTGTGTGTGTGTGTCTGTGTGTGTGCGTGTGTGTGTGAGTGTAGATGTGTTTGTGCTCGCACGCATGTGTGTGTGTGTGTGTATGTGTCAGCGAGCGTGCGCGTGTATGAGTGTGTCTTCCTGGGTGTGTTTGTAAAAGCACTCACAGAGCTCTAACGGGTGTGCAGTTGTTGCTAAGAGACAGGCAGCAGCACCGAAACAGCATGGGGGGGTGTAAGGGAGGGGGACATGGAGGGGGAGAGAGAAAGAGAGAGAGGTAGTGAGAGAGAGGTGGTGAGGGGAGGAGGGGGGAGCTCCACAGAGAGGTTTAGACAGAAGATGGGGGGGGGGGGGTAAAACAGAGGGAGAGAGATGGAGAAAGTGTATGTGAGGCCAGGAGAGAAAGAGAGGTGGGGAGGGGGTTCCACGGAGACTGAGTGACACCGTGCAGAAACTCAGCTTCCATATGCCACTCATTCCTCCACACCACCTCAACCCTGATGCAACCTCAACCTGCAGCTCCAACATCCTCAAACCTACACACAACACACCACAATGCACAACGTCTTCTACAAAAGAAATCATCAATCAAAAGAATTATGAGACAAATAACACAAAAGACAATCAACTAAACCTGATGACTAACTGTTTTAAAGTCACCCATGATGCGTGTTCAGTGGAAAACGGTGGGGAAACAAGTGTGTCATGTATTCCACATCTGTCTGACTTTGTCAATGAAACAAACACATTACACAGCATCACTTTAAAGTTGCCAAATAGTGACTGTAAACCCTTCCAGTGTGTAGTGATCAAATCACATACTTAACCATGAATTATAGCCCTGTGGAATACAGAGTGTGGAGCTTTATATGTAAAAAGAATTTAATTAAATGGAAATGTATTTCTAATGCATATTGGTGTGATTTCCCATCAGCTTGAGGGATAAAAGAAACAAACTTTATTCAACTTCAGCAACAACACAGAACAACCTTCATGTAACATGAGCACAACCTAAACAGTACATAATCTTAAACTGATAGGTTGACATGTTGGATGTAAAGGCTTTATTTGTCTTCCCACTGTGGGAAAAAGTTTTCAATATTTACTCAATACTCAGCCAAACTGTGCAACATTTTAATTCAACAACATGAAAAAAAGAAAACAGCATTAAAGTTGTAAGGTCTTGCCTTGACTGCAGTGCATTGTAGCCCAACAGGCAGTAACACTGAACAGCTAAAATTTAAGCACATCCAAACTCTTCCAACAGACATGGGTGTTTTGTGAGAGCTTGAGGTGTGTGTAAGTGTGCCAAAGGGGGCGAGGAATGTTATACACACATATCGCACTATTGGGGCCGACATGCTTGCACACAAATTACCACCAACAACCCTCAAAAACAGAGCTGAACTTTGGGCTTCGGTGGGCTGCAGCTCCATGCACACACACGTCAGTCAAGCAGAGACAGTCCAGCTAACATACACTTACATACAGACCCTCACCTCCTCACCACCACCACCACCACCCACTCTCCTTCAGTCTGACCTCTCCTCTCTCACCCACTCATATCCCACCCGTCCTGCCCCCCCTCCCCCTCCCACCCCAAAAAACCCACCACCACCTCCCCAGCTGCAGGAAATTCCTAATGATCTCCATCATCAGTGTGCGCGCTGTATCTCCTGCCAAGAGCAAGCACGTGCACGCACACACACAGCAAACACGCACACAAAGCATATAAATGAACACAGAGCGACACATAAACCATATGTGCAGACAAACAAAAAGGCAGACAGACGTTCAGACGGACAGACACACATCTAACGTAAACAGACTTCACACAGACCAGATACAGTGGCTACAGTAAGCCAAGGATGCACACAGGGGACTGGGGAAGTAGCTCGAAACACTAGACAACACACAACCAGGACCCCCCACACCCATCTGACTGTCTCACTATCTGACTGTCTCTCTCCTGTTGTTTCTGCAGGAACCTACATGCTGTAGTTATTTTAAGACTAGGAGGACTGTATTACCCCTTCCTCTTCCTCCTTCACCCCCCCCCTCATTTTCTTCCTCACTGTTCTCTCTCTCATCTCTCTACACCCCCCCACACACACTTCCCGCCCCCAGTTTCTCTCCCACAACACACACTCCAACTCCCCAACACCCCTCCCTCATCTTCAACTCAGCCCGACACTCTCTCACTCTCTCTCTCTCTCTCCCTCCTGCAGGCAGTTTCCTGGCGCTGCTGATGGCCGCCCCTCAGTCAGGTCATGTGACCAACCGCGCCAGCTGGGAACAGCTAGGACTGTGCACATGTGCGCATGCAAAACACACATACGGGATTACACACAAACAAGGACACATAGGGATACGTCTGGAAACACACACAAACACATGCAAATACAGGAAGATGAAACCAACCACTTAGGTGCAAATCCAGAAATGCTCCCACTTACAGTTCATGCAGGTGCACGCACACACTGAGCTGACATGTACACACAAATAGGGAGAAACACACAATTGCGAGCAAAGATGCACACTCCACGTAGTCACGCTGACGAGAGCTCACAGACGCACTTAAAAACCACACATACCAACACGCACAAACACAGTCACGCATTTCTACCTCACACACAGAGGACACACAAACCAGATGCTTGGACCCCGACACACACTCAGACCTTGAGGCCAGTGTTTTGGAGAGGGGCCTCTGTGCTGCGGCCCTGACTTCCTGACTCCTCCTCCTCCCTCCATACTCCTGTTCCACAGTTGCTGTGGGAGACGCTGCTGCAGAGCCCGTTGCCAAGGAGAAGGCTGCTGGCTGTTTGAACAACAATGGCCGCCTTGTGAACATTCCAACTGTAGGTACTGACAGCTCATCATCAGCCTCAGCCTCAACATACACACCGCTCAAAAAGCACACGCAGCCACACACATGCTGCTCACACTACACACCGACGCTACACCACTGTACCTCTCGGAGTCTTGGCCTCAAGCCTGAGCGAGGTAACACTCTCAGACACAAACACAATCAGGCATGCACACAAACATACATACACATCTGTGCACGCTCTAAGAAATTATGACTTCTGCTGAGAGGATAAGAAACCCTTCCGTCCCTCTCTGTCTACCTGCTTCTCTCGCCCATCTCTCTCTCTCCCTCTCTCTCTCACACACACACACAGTGCGCAGTGCATTCATCCATCTTCCCCCTTCTCCCCGACTACTCTCTGTCTTTCTCTCTTATCTCTTTCTCTCTCCTCCCCCTCCACAGCCTCCTGATTTCACTCCCTCACTCGCTCTTCACTTGCTCATCCCTGCCTCTCTCTCCCTTTCCGTCTCAGGAAGTGTGTGTTCTCCCTCTCACGCACACACACTATCATCCTGGCACGCACGCATGTGGAGGACACACATTCACACACAGAGAGAGGCACACACAATCTCTTTCTCTCCTGGAAGGTAGCGAATCTTTTCGTCCCTTGGGGGCATACACTTCCTCGGAGAAGGAGGGAAAAGGGAAAGAAGAAAGAGAACTAGAAACAAGGGTGGAACGGGCAAGATACGAATAGGAGGAGGGAGAAGGAGAGGAAGGGAGGGAGAGAAGAAAGGAAATGGAAGAGGTTGAGAACTATATTCACGGCGGGGATTTATAGACAGACCCCTTAGTGTTCTGATTATCTGTTCATATTGATGGGACGACATTGAAGCCACGCTGGTGGAACGTTGAGACGGCGCTGAAGCCAAATTGGGTAGTGGGGGGTGGGAGGGGGTGCGGGGGGTGTTGAGGAGAATCACTAACAAGTCTCTGCTTATCCTCTGACTCACTGTTTTTAACACACATACCCAGACACATGTAAACGCACACTCACACACACTGCTAAAAACAAAGATAACTCTGACACGCTGACGCACGAGGAGAAGAAACATAAAAATCAGACATACTGTACATGTGTAAGTATGTTGATCTACAGATAGATGTGTGTGTGTGTGTGTGTGTGTGTGATCCTGCATGTGTGTGTGTGAGAGACGGCGAGTATGTGTTGTGTGCCAGACACCGAGAGATGCTTTTGTGCGTGTGCGTGTGTGTACGTGTGTGTCTGCGTGTTTTCCCCATCTCTCGCTCCTCTTTAATAATTGAGCTGATTCTGTCCAGCTTGTTAGGGAGGTACACAGCAGCTTCACACTCTGTCTTTCTCTCCTTCTCATCCTCTCACGCACTCTATCTCTCCCTCCTCATCCATCCATCTTGCCGCTCTCCCTTCATTTATCACTCCTTTTCCTTCCTGACCCCTCCGTCCTCTCTCTCTCTCTCACTCTCTCTCGATCTCGACTCTCTGTCCCTTCCCCCAGCTCTCCTCTCCCTCTTTCTTCGCAAATCCCTCCTGTTCTTTGACCTCTCCCTCGCCTCTTGCAGTTTCACCCCCCTCCACCCCGCTGCCCTCCATCATCCCTCTCCTCTTGCCTCCCTCCCTCTATCCTCAGGAGGTGAGAGGTCGAAGCTTCCTCTCTACTGTTAGACTCAAACCGGCTGCAACCAGCCCTGTGGGGGGGGGGTGGTGGTGTGAGGGAGACAAGGAGAATGAGGAGGTAGGTGAGGAAGGACATATAGGAAAGGAGGGAGGGAAGGGGAGAGGGAGGTAAGTGGAAGAAGAAGCAGAAGAAGGGACTGACTAAAGGACAGATACATGGGGGGGCAGGGGGGTTAAAAGAGGGAAGGAGGCGAGAGAAAAGAGAAGGGGAGATGTCTTCTATTGAGTCAGTACCTTTGGCGCGGAGGAGCCGTTTTATGAATGTATCGTGTGGGAGGTGACAGAATGGAGCATACAAACACTGCTTACACTAATGCTAAATGGTTGCTGTGTGTGTGGGTGCATCTGTGTGTGTATTTGTGCGTGTTAGCCTGTGTGTGTGTGTGTGTGTGTGTCTGTGTGTGTGGGAGTTGAACCACGTTTACCTGCCTGTGGCGAAAGCTATTTCACTTCAGGTGACGATTAGATTAATAGGAGTCGTAAAAGACAGGACCCTTTCACTCCAAGGACAAAGTAATGACTAATTATTTTTTTTTGCCAGTAGCTCGTTGCACAGTGGAAAATATTAAAAGTTGCAAAATATTCCTAAAATGTCCTATTACTCAATATCCAACCAACCAGATCTATTCACTGTGAATAGATGTGAATTGTGTATGTGAATGTGTGCCCTAAAATCATTTTCTCATGGATTTTGGGAGGTATTTCAAGTGCTGAGTAATATTGGCCTGACTCATTCACAACACTGGTGTAAATTCCCTTTTCCTGAATGGCAGTAATATATCTGTTGTGATGAGTTCAAAGGGGAGTGTCAGAATGATCTTCAGCTGACTTTCATAGAACATCTGTAACCAAAAAAAAGAAAAGAAAAAAAGCCCTTTGTTGCGTTTGACAAATCTTGCGCACAGCTAGAAGCCAAATTCATGAAATGAGACGTTTTGTAGCTGTAAGGAGAAGCCTGAGATTGTTTTTGGAGAATCTGCGTTTGAACAGACTTAATCTCTGGTAGGATATCCTTTCTGATTTAGATTACTAAACCTCTGTCTGGTGGCAATGTCTGTGCGGTCTGTAATTTGAGGTAAAAAGATTAATGATGACAAAAAGCTTCAATAACTGACTTTGCCTCTCAGGCTGACTTACTTCAAGTTCAGACCTGGTGCATCAATAAACTGTCACTGTTCTAAACCACTATTCAACCATTCAACAGGTTGCACCATCCTGAACATAACTCAAAACTTCCCAAAACACACAGAAATCAGGGGAAGTCCATAAATATACCTTACTGATCAATGTTTCATGTGTCTATGTGTGTTTGTACATGTGTGTGTGTGTATACATGAATATGTGTGTCCATTCTGTCTTCTCCATCTCCATGACGACCTCCATATCAAGAGGACGTCTGACTACGGCAACCTCACATGCTGATAGGCAGAGAGAGAAAACAGGTGATTGGTTGAGCTGTCGGCTGTCATATCAGCAGGGTGTATCTTTGTGACACTGCAACACACACATACACACACACACGTGCACACAAACACAAACTGGCTTGTCTATGCCATCAACCCACACGCCTACGAACTGCAGCAAGGCGCAAACAAAAGGTACTTCCACAGCACACACACACACACACACAGACACACACACACACACACTTGGAAGTACACATATGCATGCATACATACACACGAATACACACACACACACAGCTTTGAGACGAGATGTGGTGTGTTAGGTGCACTGACCCTGCCAATGAGGACAGGAGGAACATCAACGGAGCTACAAGGCCGTTGCTATGACAACTAGCCCCGCTCACACAGGTAGGAAGCACAATAGGCCTAAGCTGTTATATGTTCACATTCTCGCTGTTTGTCACACGCACACACACACACACACACACACACACACACACACAGGGCAGTGCACTCAAGACAGGTCTGACAGACAGCATGCCAAGTTAAGGCCATTTTCTTTTCATTCCAGCATTCAGAGGGTTGAAATGATTCATTATGTCCAAGTGGACCCGCCAATAAGAGAACTCACTTATCAACCAGCGACTGAGAGAGTGAGACTGTGTGAGCGTGAGACAGACACAGACAGACAGACAGAGAGAGCATCACTCTGCATACTAACGGCACCTGCACTAGGGCAGCCTGTGCACGTCTCTGAGGGGCCCTTAAATAACGAACTGTCACTGCCCAGACATCGACATTGACTTCTCTCTCCCTCTCATCCTTTCTCTCTCTCTTCTCCTTCAGTTTCTCATGCACTCCTTCTTCCTTTGTACCCCCCCTCCTCCTCCCCACTAAGCCACAGACTAGAGCTGATAATCACCACCATGAGTACGCCGTGTCTCTCCAGCACACCGGCCCTGTTGACACTGCAGGATGTGCTGCTGCTGTGTCCTGCCTAACTGCCCTGACAACTCAGGGGGCTGCCGGGCTGGACGGATGATCACCGGGACTCTCTGTGTCTCCTGTTTATATGTAAAGCAAACATCTGTCCATCATCAGGAGCTGGGCTCACAGTCAAACCTCTGGTATGTGTCACTGGTATGTAAATTCAGTATTAGAAAAGTCCCATCAAACTCACCCACAGTTTATGCAGACAGCAAATAAACAAGACAAGTGTGTGTGAATGTGTGTGTGCCAGCAGTGTGACGGTACCTGGGGACCTACTGTATACTGTTGCCCTGCCTAGCCTACACTGTATATAAATTCAGTGGTAATGAGGCTAATAGGTGAGAAGATTGTAAATACTCAGAAAAACAGGTGGGGGTACACAAGGTTCATTGCGCGCACATTCAACCCCATTACGTGTGTGTGTGTGTGTGTGTGTGCGTGTGTGTTTGAACATCATCATTTAAGATCTCACCACACACGCTGCATGTCCACAGCAAAAGCCCAGATGACCCAGCAGCACCAGCAGTAGCCTACGAATGCAGAGCTCCGGCTCAGTCCGCCAGCGGCACCGATGAGGTTAATGTCAAAAACTCAAAAAGAAACGTAGCCAGAGGTGCGCAGCACAACTGGCTGAGCGGACAGTAAGCAAATTTTTGGTGTTGTGTACACAAGACGCCGCACGCGCACTCACCAAGGGAGAGAGAGAGAGTCTGGGGGCTCGCGCTGGCTGCTGTTGCGGTGTCAACGCTGGCTGGCGGGGCGGTGGGCTCGCGCGGCTGTAGGTGGCGGTGCTTCACTCCTCTCCTCGCCCGGGTCACGGAGCCGTTGCCTTGATAGCTGCAGCCGTCAGCGCGCAGCATTTCCCCTTCATCTGGGCTCCCCGCGTCGGAGGGAGATAGTCCTCCCACATCAATGTAAACGTAGTCTCCTCCTGCCGTCGCGCGCCACCGTCTCGTGCGGCTCAACGGAAAAACCGCTCCTCTGGCTCACACCAATATCTGCACCCACAAAGATGGGAAAGCAAAAACACAAAAGGAGGAAAAAAATCAAAAAATGTGGGGCAGGGACGTTGCTTCACAGTCTTGTCCCCAATTAAGGTGCTGACATAACCGCGCTCGAGCCCTGTGCTCCGGTTTTGGTGACAGGCACGGGACTCCCCAGTATGCGGGAGGCGAAAATCGACCGTGCGCCCGTGCGTCTCTGCCTCTGCAATTCCAGTTCTCTGTCTCTCGTGCGCCCCAGTCTCCGCTGTGCCTCTCCAACGTGCCTGACTGTCAAAGCCATCCGGGCACCCGTAGCTGGCCTCACTTTACACCTCTGGAACTATGGGAACAGTAGTTTACTGAAGACTGAAAGAGAGAGCGAGCGTGAATGTGGAAGACGAAGAGAGCGAGAGACACAGTCAAGAGTGGAAGTGGGAAGAATTTCGGAGGACTGATAATAGTTGCCAGTGCCAGGGATGTCAATAACACTAATAATATAATATGATAGCCTATTTTATAATAATAATAATAAGATATTCAGGCCTGCTCTATAGCGATTTCTATTTAGGTACATTTATTAATTCATTTGATCAAATCATTCATTTTTGTACAAATGTTCTTTAGTTTAAGTGGAAACGTCACATGTTGTAGAATCCAAAAATACTACATTTTGCTTAAAGCACAAAACGTGAAATATTTCCTCACGAGCCATATAAGTTTACTTCAGGTAAATGATGAAAAGAATAATAAAAAATGTAAAGGCAGACCAAAGGATAATTCATCCCCGTATATTTGAGTGTTTTGCATGTGATGGCACCTGTCTTTGGTGTTATCTAGAGGAAAACAGCATAAATGTCCAAACACACATAGAATAAGAGACGGTGTCTTAACCCGGAAAAGATATTTGATCTTTATTACAATATCATGACAGGGGAATCTCAACATAAAGGTTATACACATACATTTCAAACACTAGCCTTCCAAAGTCCACTGACATTGATCTTTCGCCTTTATGTGCAACATTTCACCCTGCCCTCCCAATGGATGAAAACTGTATACATGTCAACTAGATATAGAAGTCTTTGTGATGCACAGATATATTTGAGTTAAATTAAAACAACAAAAGAGACAGTTCATACAAAATTGTCATACAAATGATCGGACAAACAAAGAGCATTCCTCACCACCTCCCTGATTTTACTAACACGCTATTAATCTAAAACAGCCCTTAATTTGACTTTCACTTTAAGGCACATATTGGTGCAAATTCCCCCTTTCAGGTGATGGATATGGATTAGTTCATCTTATTAAATCTTACATAGGAGTGTCTGTGTCTGTGTACATAATCTACTCAGTTATCACACAGGTTCACAGGGTTAATTTCAACATTTTTTTGAAGACAATATTCCAACTGTTGTCTGAAACCTGTTGCACCTCTATTATCTCAGGTAAACAGCTGGCCTACTAAATCTCTCTTCTCAGGCACAGAAATCAAAGGACCTGAACATATATGGCAGCTGAAAAGATCATTTACCAGCTCGACTTCCCCCCACCTCAACACAACCATGTACATCTTCTTTCAGTTCCCTGTTGTCATGGTTACAGAGTAAAGCAACATTACTGCAAGGCCTGACCAGCAGAGCTCCGACTCTGCTCTTCAACATGGTTGACTGATCTGTCCTGAGCGGGCTGCAGTGATCAATGACCAAAAGGAGGAAAGTGTCTTTAAACAATTAAACAAGGCAATGATATGTATCTTAATATGTGTGTGTGTGTGTGTGTGTGTGTGTGTGTGTAGCCTACAGTATGTGTGGAACAAATACAATGAAAGCATGTACATGGACTGTGACATGCCTATCAGTGTAACTGCATGTATATATATCCACGTCTGCCTGTCTGTCAATCTGTCATCCCCTTCCTTTTTGTCCGTTTATTGCTCCACATCTGTCCTACACGTGTGTGGTCACAGGTTTTCTCCGGGCTGGTACTGCGGCTCTGTGGCGGTGAAGTAATCCTCCAGGAAGGACTGCAGGTACTCAAAAGTGTGCCTCTCATCAGCCTCCCGCCTCCAGCACTGCAACATCAGTTCATGGAGCGAGGCAGGGCAGCCGGGGGCACAGGGCATCCGGTAGCCCCTCTCCACCTGCTCCAGCACCTCACGGTTGTTCATGCCTAAAGGGATGGAGGTGGAGAGGGGGAATGCAGATGCAGGAGAGGGGGAGAGGGTTGGATTACAAAACACATGAGACACACAAAAAAATGCAAAGGTGACATATTGCTGACATACTACAACTTTATACATACTTGATATACTGCAAGATAGTAATTTAAAATCACCTAGGATACATCTCAATGTGGTTGCAACTGTAATTTATTTATACACTGCATTATAAAGGAGGAAGAAAAGGGTGTAACAAAGTGTATAGAGTCAAGGCTTTTAAGCATGCAGCAACATGTTTATTGTGGCTTTATTGAAATATAAAACAGCCACAAACTGGCAACAGTCCTGATCATGGGTGTAATCCGTTGTAGGATTTTATTTATGTATTTTATGTATTTATTTTATGTATTTATTAAGAATTTGAATCTACTGTCTTGACCGTGTAAAAGGGATTTCAATCCCTTGTTAAATAAAGTTATATTATCATACGAAACAACTTGCACTTCAAATCTCTTCATATTAAGTTTAACAGAAAAACAAAAATGTAAAATTCTTAATCCACACATTTTGTAAAATTAACAATGCTTGTTGTCAATGTATCAATAACATACTGCAAGAGAAATGATTGTGATTTACTGCAGCATCAGTCACCCCTTAACACATAGAGTAAAACCATGAATGTTTGGGCGAGGAAAAGGCATTATCTTTGTGCTAATTTGCAGAAAGGGTCTCCCCATCCTTCCCATCTACTTTTCAAGCACTTTCGAGTAAGACACTAAAAACCCTAAACTCCACCCATCACTGTAATGTAGTTAGTTCTGGTTGATAATGTAAATAAACTCACAATTGTTATCTGCAACTGCCTGTCCAGGTTTTGACAGTGAACAGCTGAAAAATAACTAATCCTGGAGACTTTTCATTGCCAAGGATGATCAACCTGTTACTGTGTGAGATTAAGAAATACTGAACAGGCAGGTATGATCCAGTACCTGGGTATGGCACCCGTCCCTTAGTGATGAGTTCAGTTAGAAGGATGCCAAAGCTCCAGACATCTGACTTGATGGTAAAGCGTCCATACAGCGCAGCTTCTGGAGCCGTCCACTTGATGGGGAACTTCGCCCCTGAAACCATGGCAACACAGTGAAGATGCATAATCATATAATTAGGATAGGTTATGTATAAAAATATATACATGGAGGCAGAGGCAGACACTGTTAATCATCGCATTGTGCAAGCGTGGCTCTCTTCGTCTCTCTCTCACACACACACACACACACACACACACACTCAGTTAATATCACATGCTGTTACCTTGTCTGGCTGTGTACTCGTTGTCCTCAATGAGCCTAGCCAGGCCAAAGTCAGCGATCTTGCACACCAGATTGTCTCCAACAAGGATGTTGGCTGCTCGCAGGTCACGATGGATGTAGTTCATCCTCTCGATGTACGCCATGCCAGCTGCAATCTGTAAACACACAAAAGAGACAAAAAGAGCTCAGACAGATAGTTAAAGTGTGTGTTTCCTTTAAGTTTGTCATTGTGTGTCTGTATCTGTGTGTTTGTGTTTAACTCACCTGCGCAGCCATGTCCACCAGTTGAGGCAGCTTCAGACTCTGCCCCTCCCCATCCTTTAAGAAGTCCAGCAAACTTCCTGAAAACGCAAGATTGTAGCATCATGACTGGGCCCTCATGCCTCCTGTAGTTAACTCATACCTGCTGTGTATCATGGCGTGCACAAAATATATATTTAATCAAATTCTTCTTAGATAGATGCTTGTAAATTCATACAAAGTGACACATTTTAATTGTTTTTCATGAATACATCTCAATGCCAACTTTTGTCTCTTTCTTTTTAGTTTACAGTGAATATTGAAGGAATGTGTCACCTGCCCCCGGGCCACCTCCACAGGGAGGTCAAAGGTCATGCTCAGAGGAAGAAAGAGAATCCCTAGAATTGTAGGAATTCAGTGTTTTGCCAAGCAGGGGGGCACGGGGGCTTGAACTCTGGTCTTCCAAATGATGAAAAGTCTCCCTGATCACTGTACCACCCTTCTGCCAGATGTTTAGTGATGGGTAAATACCTTGAATGTTGAAGTTGATGTTTTTTGTTAGGTACCGAGCAGAATATCTCAAAAGTTTGTTGTCTTAAAGAAAGGTTGAAAGTTAGGACAGGGGCCAGGCAACAAGTGCAGATCCAGGATTGTATTAAGGATTTCAATGCAAGATGGGACGTTTCTGAGATTGTTTTCTATCATCTCATCATGAACTACTGCACTTACCTAAATGACAGAAATCTACCATGTGTCCCATGATTATCACAATTTGTATTTTAATGCGATCCAGATGCAGATTTAAAAAAGTCAAAACATATTCTATTATTATCTTATTTGTATTTTACTGTATATTTATTATTTTCATTGTGTAAATGTATTATTATGACAAACTGAGAGACTGTGCAACCTTGGTGGTAGTACACACTCTCTGTACAGTTTTATAATCTGTGCATCTCATTTCAGGACAAAAACACATGATTTGGAGGAGCTCGCTTTTCGGAGTCAGTGAGGTTTCCAGTCAACGGCAGTGATTCATATTGTATGTACAGTATTTCACAGGCATGACAGCTTATTCAGCCTGATACCTTGGCTCATGAACTCGGTGATGATGTAGATGGGCTCCTCAGACACAACGGCGTAGAGCTGCACCAGCTTGTCGTGGCGGAGTCTCTTCATGATCTGAGCCTCCTCCAGGAAGGCCTCAGGGGACATGGTTCCTGGCTTCAGAGTCTTCACCGCTACCTTGGTGGTACCGTTCCACATGCCTGGCATACAGACAAGGTGATGTCAATGCACACATAGTACATGGACACACACGGACATACTACGCAGGCATACACACCAATTTCCTGGCATACTGACAAGGTGATGGCTGTATATACATGTACATACTACTTATACGGGGACACAAACACCCACACATACAGATATAAATATCAAAAACAAGACACAATATGCGGGCTGTCACGAACACACACACATGGTCAAACTTCTGGTGCATGCAAACGATTGTTATTTTGAAGAGCATGCATGACATGAGACAGGGTGATGTTTGGAGGGAGGGAGGGAGGTTTACTGGTCTTACATCAACACCAGCAGCACCTGAGTTACACGGACAGGCTCAAAGCTTGGCTGGCTTCAGGGAGAAACTCTGCACAGCTCAGAAAACCCAACACACTCACATTTAGTCAGGGAAACTGTATGACATCGTAATTGGAAATATATCATATGGGAATACCAAGCGATACTGGGAAAATCATCAAACTTTACTTACATACACTGACATAAGTCAGTCAGCCAGAGCCAGACATTTAGCATTACCAACAATCTTTGCTACAGGACAGTAACAGACACTACAGAGGACAACGCTGGACAGACAGTTCTCCCTCTAAGCCTGTAGAGGGCGTCAGAGGTTGGCGGTGTCATTCTCACCCATCCAAACGTCCCCGAAGCAGCCCTGTCCCAGCTTCGTTTGCATTGACAGCGTTTCCCTGGCCACCTCCCAGGCGTCCCGCCCAAGGCCCATGGTGAGCGGGGTGGAGTTGGGACAGGGCATGGTCAGGTAATAACACAGCCCGTCATTGCTGCCTATTGGGGGGGGGGGGGGAGATGTAGAAAAAGGAAAGAGTGGAAGCGGGCGATGAAGAATGAGAGAAAGGGTGTAATGATGGATGGAAAGATGGAGGGAAGATGGAAGAAAGATGGGTGGGGGGGTGACAAAGAGGTGAGGTGAGATGATGAAACATGCACATGCAACAACAGGGGAGGAGGGGCACAACTCTGCACACCTGGATGTAAAACAAAGCCACATTTGTATTCATTAGCTGCTGCATCTGTGAAATTATTTATTATGGATTTATTAAGGATTTCTTTCATTGCTGCAGTTTTTATTCAACACACAGCATTTAAAAACTAGACTACATCTATCAACTGTGTGTGTGTGTGTGTGTGTGTGTGTGTGTTATCTATGTCTGATCCACGGGTATATTTGTTGCAGGTAGACAGACTCTGAACAACACACACAAATAAACAGGGTTTCACAGTGTATGTTTGTGAGAGTGCATGTGTCTTTACACCAGAAGCTTTTACTGGTGTTTTTGTCAACTGAACACAACCAAGACTTAAATGCATTATATATACCTGCTCATCTTTTAATACTTTTTTTATCCAGGTGTGCTCCCGCTGTCACCTTTCCCCACTGCAACACAGTCCCACCATTCCTACCCATCCAGACTTCTCCAAACTGGCCGTTGCCCAGTTTCTTAATCAGCTGGAGGGATTCACGGGGAATCTCCCACATATCCTTGGTCTTCACCGATAAGTCAGCCAGTTTAGGCATGCCCCGCTTACAGCTGCCAATCAAACGGCAGCACAGTCCCGCCGCTCTCTCTGAGTGAGAGAGGAGAGACAAACAAGCGAAGAAAAAGGGAAACGAGAGAAATAAAACAGAGAAAAGAAAGTAGCAAATGCAGAGATAAAGAAAGAACAAGACAGGTTGCTTATGTGCTTACGCAGCTGACAAGTTAACCAAAATCTGAAGTACAAAGGCACAAAGAAAATGCTGCAAAACAGACACAAACACACACTCTGAGCAGCAGCATCATGTGCAGACACAAAAAAAGACAATACAGGGGCAATGCAGCTAATAAGAAAAACAAATAAACACTGACAAAATAAAGTCAATGATATATGTGGCCAAATCTCTCAGGTTGCTTTTGATGATCCTGTCATGTGAAGTCACAAACTGCAGAATATTTGTTATATCAACACGAGCCACTAGGGGGCAGATTTACACTGACAGAGAGCAGAGGAAGTGGAGGGTGTGAACCCTGCTTGTTACAACACCTCTGACTCAAGTCAGTGGTGGAAGACGTATTCAAATCCTGTACTAAAGTAAAAGTAAAAAAGTCCATTACAAGTTCTGCATTCAAAATCCTACTCATGTAGAAGTTCAGAGAAGAAAAAATAACTTAAAAAGTATCAAAAGTAAAAGTACTCATTAGGCAGAATGGCCCGTCTCAGAGTTTTGTGTTATTATATTACATTAGTAGATTATTCTTTCTGATGTTTTCACATGTAAGCCTCATTAATTTTAATGTTGTAGCTTTTCAAGGTGGAGCTCATTCTAATTACTTACTGTACTGTTGGGTAGTTTTATAACATCATATTTTATAAGCTCATATACTTTTATGTAATCTGAATCTGCAAAGTAACTTCAACCTCAAGCTGTCAAACAAATGTAGTGTAAGTATTATTCTCCCTCTGAAATGTAGTGAAGCAGAAAGTAAGGTCGAATGGAAATACTCAAGAAAATTATATCAAAATTGTACTTATGTACAGTAAAAGTACTTACTTTCCACCACTGGTAATAGTTTAATTACAGTATGAATCAAGTAGAGACAGAAATAGGCTTAAATGCTCTCTTGCAGTTGGGCGGAGAATGATTGCGTTAAAACAAATTTTAGATGAAATCCATGGCAGCTGGAGCTTTGGAGATTGAAGGTGCATCAGAAAATGGCAACACAACCATTTTTTCACTTTGAAGGAGAAGCAGAAACAAGAGGATGAATTAGCTTCAGCGTGCGTGTGTTTACCTGTGTAGTGCTCTACGAGCTGCTGCACAGTGTCGAACTGTGACCTCGTGGTGATGTAGTAGCCACCATTGTCTAGTTTCCGGATCTTATAATGCTTGACGTGGTCTCCCTTGTTCTCGTCCCAGTCTCGGATAGACAGAGAGTAGGCACCTGTACAAAGATGGGAGAGGAGAGGAATAGCAGGGGGAGCAAAGGGGGGGAGGGTGGATGAAGGAGCATAGAGTGGGGGAGAGGTGAGAGATAGAAAGAGAAAGAAATTGAAAGCTTTCACATATTTAGAGCGGTAAGCCGCTATTAAGAGTGTCTGTGTGTGTGTGTGTGTGTGTGTGTGTGTGTGTGTGTGTGTGGCCTACTCACCCTTGGTGGTCTCGCTCTCCCGTATGAGGAAAGTTCCTCTCTGGTTGCCATGGCCCAGCAGCTGTCTCTCTGCATCCTTCCTCCCCATCTTCCCAAAATACCACCTGTCACCATAACAACAGCACACATCATGTGACCTCTGCCTTCAGACTACATGTCAATCACTGAGAAAATCTTTCAGTATAAACTATCAGTACTTATACTGCAGCACACGTAGCTTTTCACTACTCTGTGTGTGTGTGTGTGTGTGTGTGTGTGTGTGTGTGTGTGTGTGCGCATGTGTGTGTGTGTACTCACTCTTCAGCCTGTATGGAGTCGACGGGAGCTACGTAGTTGGAGGGGATGTAACCTGAGTTGCCTGTGTCCAAAGAGCGAGCCTCCCACCAGTCACCCTCTCTGCAAAAAAGACACACAAAACGTCAGTTTGCTTGTAAAGATGGAAAACATCAGGCATGTTTTAGATGAGGGGTAAGGTGTAACAACACAGTCAGCTCACGGTCTGGTGTGACACGCGATGGAGGGTTCATAGTTCAAATGACATTTTTAACAATGTTGAAATGAAAATAAACAATGACTATACAAAAACTACTTCTTCATTCCTCCTAAGTGAAAGTGGAAAATGCTTTCAAGTTTTACCAATCTTACTTCTAAAAATAGTCTCATAGTCGACATTAAAATGAATTGAAGAATAAAAGGTGTCTAGATGATAAAGAAGAAAATAGTGTGTGAAGGTGGAGAGTAACAGTAACTCCAAACACCTCTGCTGGCCACAATGCCAAATTTAATCATCATATAAACTGATTTTTAGATTTCTAGAGTAGGACAATAATATCAGCAGTTTACAGTGTTACTGGGTGGCATTTAACTGCAGCCTGTGGCATTTAATGTATGCAAACAAAATTAATTACCTTTTGGGAGTCAGAACTGATTCTCATTTAACACATTTAACACTGATCACATATAGTTAACAGTCATTTTTCAGCTGTCGAAGCATATTACAATCCTATCAGGGGTGTTTTTCCCTAAAAAATAACGACATTTGTAAACAGATGTTTTTAAAATGCAGCTGTGTTTGAGTACATTTGTACTTACGTGTTGTTGATGATCTGAAATTTCTCTCCTTTCTGAAAAGTGAGATCATCTTCAGTGCGAGCGTCGTAGTCATACAGAGCTATGAAGAGAGTGACTCCACCACCTGCATACGTGATCGCACAGACACACAGACAAGAGTTATACACACCACTTCATACCACCGAGCTCTATCAGTTATTTTTACTGTTTTAAATGAAACCTCTAAAGAAGAGGTTCGTGTTTGTCTCTCTGTCTTAAAACAATACTCACAATACCGTATATACTGTACATTTAGTTTAATAGTTATTGGAGTAAGGAGTCCACCTGTCCATACTGGCTGTGAAGAGATCCCTTCTTAGCGCAATTCAAATGTAAGAGATTAGGAACAAAATCCATAGTCCTCTATCTATGCAAAAATGCATTTAATAGTTCAGCCGGAGCTAATATGAGACTTACTATCCCTTTACTGCATCTCAGTTTGGAAACAGAGGAAACACAAAGTGCATTTTATACTAAAAAGACTAACTTTGAATGATACCCTCTAGATTTGTCTAAATGAGACAGCTGAAGCCTCATATTAACTTTTAAAATTGCACTAAAAAGAGATCACTTCAGGGCCAGTAAGGAGAGGAGGCATCATTACAGCGTTTAATAACTCTTTCAGTGTGCACATGTGGGCTTGTGAGCATTGTTTTTAAGACAGACGTAAAAAAATATGTTCCATCATTGAAAATGTTTTGGGGCAGAGAAGGACTCAAGAAAGAAAAATGGTAGGCTACACACCAAAAAACAGTGTTCAGTTTTTCTTTTTCTATCATGTTTATGTAATATTTTAAATTGTGTTTTGGTGGAGAAACATGATCACAGCAAATTTATCATGACTCTTACAATACAAATTTCTCTGATTTTAATTGAGAAAACACGTTGTGTAAATAGAAACAAAATTAATTTATGGCAAACTGTCCTTGTTAAAAGGTAGGTTGATTTTCACCTTCTAAAATCATATAATAATATTATAAGACAGTTTTTCTTGAGTATTAAACACACACACACACACACACACACACACACAGTCCTACATGTTATGCCTCCAGGCCGCTGGTGTGTGTTGGTGTTGGAGAAGATGGTGCTGGATGCGAAGCCCTTGTTGAAGTCTGGGATGGCCTGTGTGGGGTCGGGACAGTAACGGCCCTGAGTCAAGGCTGTGGACAACCCTCGATCTGCATTGCTAGGAGACAGATCTGTAACGTCTATTGCTGCTGATGTCGCTGCTGCTGCTTTGGCGGACTTCTTCTGCTTGCAACAGGCACACCCCATAATAACCAGCACGGAGACGACGTCTGTGAAAGCGAGCAGAGTTAACGTAACATGCCACAACTTCTTCACTATGTAAATGTCTATTTTCCTTCTCCTCATTGCTGCTTGATGCTTTACAATAGTGATTGAAGCTGTATGCAGTTTATAAAAGCCTTTTTTTTAAACCTGGTATAAGTACGGTATAATAATCCTCAGTAACAACAGAAGATTTAGTATTTCACTTCCATAAAAAAAAACAGTGGTCAAAGTTAAAGGAGCAGAGGCCGGCATACCCTGACTTTTGGTCTGTGACTCATACTTTTACTTTAAGTTTACTTTTAATATGAGT
The DNA here is from genome assembly GCA_008360985.2 of Macquaria ambigua. Lineage (NCBI taxonomy): Eukaryota > Metazoa > Chordata > Actinopteri > Centrarchiformes > Percichthyidae > Macquaria > Macquaria ambigua. Next base: position 14,237 of record VMKM01001776.1, on the reverse strand, counting down.
CACGCTCGAGAAACACCACACACAACACAATGGTTTTCTGTTTATTATAATTAATATAATAAAAAGTCTCAAGCCCAAGCTACAATAACCCTGGTGACATCACTATGACATCACCAGGGTTACTTTTTCAAACTTTAATTAATTACAGTATCACAGCTTATTAACAAAATTAAAAATACAAGAATCTAAAGGATTATCACAATATTCAACACAAGAAATAAGTCAATTTTAGCGCTAGGCTACTGTAAGTAATCGATTCCCCTTAACTCCTGTCTACGCAACCTGAGACTTCAAACACGAGCTGGTAGAAAGTGAAAGCAACACACATCAACAAGATGACGGGGGTCACCGTGGTGAAAAAAACTAAAGAGAACTGCAAAGAGAGAAGTAACAAACTTTAAATAAAAAAGTTAACTTCCCTCGAGCGAGAGGAGGAGGAAGAGTGGAATGGGGATTGGAGGTAAGGCGGGAAGAAGTTAACTTTTTCTCACCTGATGTCTTCCTCTGTCAGATCATCTGTCAATCACCATCGCCACTAGAAAAAAAAAAAAAAGGAGGGAGAGGTGAGTGACAAGGGCTGGAATGAGAGAGCAGGGCAAGAGAGGATGAGTGGCAGAGAACCGAAGACGGAAAAGGTGATGTGAGAGAAAGGCTCAAGGGTGGTAAAGCGTGAATAAAGAGATGCGTGAAGGGAGTCGCGAGGAGACAGAGAAGTTAGAAAAAAACGGAGACAGAGACAGCTCGAGATAAGGAAAGACAGAAAGAGAGATGTGAGGTTAGCCACTTCCCTTTTTGCTTTGCAGTTTCAAGAGGGGCTACTCAGTCATTCTCTCTGGTCAACAGCTGTGTGTGTGTGTGTGCGTGTGTGTGTGTGTGTGTGTGTGTCTGTGTCTGTGAACGTGCATGTGGGTGTTTAGGTTTGTGGTGAAATAGACCTGTAAATGTCATCATTAGACAGGGGTAACTGAAACCAAGTGACAGGGACTGACAATGTGAAAGGTGTTTCACAAAGATCATTGTGTCACATGTGCGCAATCCTGACTTCCAGTTTTGAGGACGGCATTGTTTGAGTAGAACTTGTGTTGACAAAGCAAAAGCTGGTGCCAACATCAAGAGGAAATAACATACAGAGAAGACTGTAAAACATTTTAATTGTGTGCACGGGCGCCTGCACGCAGTCATCAACAAGAGTGCAGTGAGAAGACTGACACCACTCTCATGTTTGTACAGTAAATATGAAGCTACAGCCAGCAACCAGTTATGTTAGCTTAGCACAAACGGGGGGAAACAGCTAGCCGGGCTCTGTTCAATGGTAACAAAATCCACCTCCCAGCACCTCTAAAGCTCACTAATTAACACGTTATATCTTGTTTGTGTAATCCGAACAAGAAACTGTGCCTTTAAAATGATGCAGTCTAATACAACAGCCCTGCAACATATCCCACATTCATGAAGGTTATAATGATCAGTTTTTGTTTAAACTGTTTTTGAGAGTTGCAAGATTTAACTACAGCTGAAACAATGAGTCTATTTTGATAATTGATTAATTGTTAAAGTAATTTCTCAAGCAAAAATGCCAAATATTATTTTATTCCAGCTTCTAAATTATGAGGATTTGATGCTTTTCTTTGTCTTATGTGATAGTAAACAGAATATCTTTAGAGTTTGGACAAAATAAGCAATTATTGGTCTGTGCAATTTGATAGGCACATTTTTATGACACATTATAGACATTTCAATTGAGAAAAATAATTGGCAGATTAACAAATAATGAAAAGAGTCTTCAGTTTGCAGCCCTAGATTAAACTTAATGGTCATTTTGAAGGCTATATTGTCTAATATTTAATCTTCTGTCATTTATATAACTGGAGTGGACAAAATATTAGAAATACCTCTCAGTATAATGTAATTCAGGGCAACAGCATCGCCGACTACAGCCTCCAAAATGCCTATGAAGTTGAATCAACACCTCTCTAAAAGTTTCAACAAAACTGAACATTATAACCTTCATGACAGTATAATGTATTGCAGGGCTGTTGTATTAGACTGCATTAGTGTTAGCTAATAAACTGGCAACTGAGTGTAGCGTGGCAACCTTTCAAGCTGCAGCCTCCCCACCTACTGAGGAATGTGAGGGAAGTCACACACAGGAAGAACAATACAGGTTATGGCAGGGAGCGACAAAAAAACTAAAAGTAATTCACTTTCATTGTAAAAAAAAAACAAAAAAAATCCAGCAGAGCTCCCAGTGAACAGCGTCAGGTTTGTCCCATCCACAAATTCCCTGAAATTCCTCTCAGTCTTTAAAGCAACAGCAGCTATTATGGGCTACATCCAGAAGAGTCTAGAGCAAAATATGCAAAAATTCTACGTGCGCACAAGCCAGCACGCACACACACACACACACACACACACACACTCATTCACTATCAGGTCGGCCATCAGGAGAGCTACAGGAAGTTAGCCCTGTTAGAGTTTCCTGTCCACCCCTCTGATGGCTCCCCCCCTTTCCTGGAAACTGAGGACAGAGTCCATCGACACACACACCAAGCAGCTGCAGGCCCACAAACACACACACATCTTCCTCTCTGTTGCTGTTTTTCTCTACACCATGCCCACACCCGTCCAACAATAACCTTTCATGTTCCCTCTATCCACCCCTCTAGCCAACCACAGCTGCTGCCTTCTCTCTCTCTTTCAGATGAACCTTAGAAAGGAGAAGTGACAGAGGGTGTAGAAGAGGCCCTCCTCCTTTTCATCTTTATCTCTCCTCTGCCCTTTCTCTTATCTCTTCTTTTTCTGCTTCTCTAAGATTGGCAGGTCACCACAGAGAGGATCAGCACAATAACAGGGATATGTATTCACACACACACACACACACATACATACAGAGGACTGTTCTGCAGGATGGCCATACAGTCATTGTTCTCCATTGGGTTCCTGTTGACCAAAATGTCTCCTTGGTCCATCTTCCTGCCTGCACACAGAAGCTATGATAACTCATAAATAGCACCTGATAATTCAGTTGACATGAGGTGTTTATAAAGAAAGGAAACACCATCATAAAAACAGAAACATGTTTCAACACTAAAGTCACACATACAGCACAGTACACTGCCCACTGGACAAAGGCTTCACCAAGCAAGCACGCACAGTAAGACAAAATATACAATTGTACATCAACATACTTGAGTATAACCTGTCATGGTGCAGAATTAAACACAAACCCAACATGTATGTGTTTATGTCCTCACCTTTGTCCATGCTTTATGATAAAAAATTGGGTTTCTCTTTCAATCAGCCTCAAACATTAAAGGTACTAGAGTAAAGTGTGGGTGTGTGGGTGTGATGGGTGGCACGTTGAGGTTGCACATTCAAATTGGCATGCAGCATACTGTTGCTGCTTTTGAGTTGTGTTTGCGTATGTGAGAGAGAGAGAGACATAAGTCTGCATATGTACTGATCCCACCACAGTAAACTGTCTGAGTTCTTCTTTGCCTCTTGAAACCAAGTAACGAAAATGAGATACAGTATGTAACAAACACACACACACACACCATGCTCGATTTTGGAAGAGTTTAACTGTGTCGAGGAATTACTCTTAGTTTGAATTATGTAAGTATTTAAGGTAATGAAAGCAATAGTGATATCCTCGCATACATAAAAAATAAAATAAGCAAACTGACTACAGAGTTTACGCTGCCTTTCACCTTGTCTCAAACATGTTTAGCCTTCTGCTACCAGTTGCAAAACCTGCATAGGATGTAACAACGAAATGGCTATCGTTATTATTTCTCCATGATGCAACTGTCATTACAGCTTGCCACAGCATAACTCAAAAATACTTTTTAATCATACTCAATCTACAGATATACCAGTATTTCCTCAGTTCACTGTTTCAAAACTTAACTTCACTTCACTGACTGGTTGCTGACGGTTACAGCAGACTTTTATAGCAGCTGGCAGAAGAAATAATTAGAATACTCTGTGAAACAGCAGCAGCTTCCTCTGGTGGGGAGGAGTGTGGTATTGGTTTGTGATAAGTCTGTCTGCCACAGCAGGGCCCTTTTACAGCACAGACTAACACATCATATTTATTAAGCGCTGGTGCTCATGTCCTTGACAGTTTCTCAAGGGTCATTTCATCCAAATCACAAAAAGAAAACCTACCTCTAGGTATGAAGACATGCAAATAGTTTTGTTTTTTTTGCCCAGGTTTTGAAATATCCGCCTCCACCCCGATACATTGGAAGGGAATTTTGTAATTCACAGACTTCACTGGAAATACTTTCTTACAAAGAAATACTACTATACTATAATACTAACTTACAAAGTTGTCCTCAAGAAAATTATCCACAGTAAGATCAGTGGTGATTTTCAAGAGTAACGGGGAAACTGCCTCTGGAAAGAGTTGTCACTGCTGAATTTTTAACATTGTCTCTCAATACTGTGAGCTTTACAAATTTAATTCACCTCCACTGAATTGGGTTGGAGGCAGAAATCTTGAAGTTGGATATCTCAAAACCTGGGCAAATAAAATCAAAACTATCTGCATAGCTGCCTTTGAGAAAAGCCCATCACAGAACAGCAGCAATGGAAAAAGTATTCTGATCAGTTACTTAGGTAAAAGTAGCAATACTGCAATCAGCAAAATGTACTGAAAGTATCCAAAGTAAAAGTACTGTTTGCAAAATGGCCCCTTTCAGTGTAATATTATTATTATATTATTGGACCATTGTAACTGATGCATTAGCATGTAGCATATTTCATACACTGTTTGTTGTTTTGTATGTAAAATCTTAATCTGAAAAGCAACTAATACCTATAGTTATGGCATAAATGTAGTGGAGTAATAAGTACAATATCTTATTAGTATTAGTATAGTATAAAGTATAAGTACAAATACGTCACAATTGTACTTAGAGTACTTTCCACTACTGCAGAACAGTAAATTGCAGTATCTTTGTATACTCTATAACAATATAAAGAAACAAATACACTCTGACCTACAAAGCATTAGCATGCATTCAGTGCATTCTTATAAAATCACAATAACATCACCCTCCATCGTCACACTCGCAAACATCCAAATCCAAGTGACACACCCTTTCCTGCACAGTGGACTGCAGATAAGCTGCTCCCAGCGGGGAATTCACTGCGGGAACACAAGGCAACACACACACACACACACACGATTGTTCAGATCTGTAGAGTTTCTGTACTTTTAGATCAGTTCTGTGCTAAGTCCAGACTTTCTCCAATCCTCCTCTTTTCTTGTTTCTCTGTCTCTTTTCTTACCTTTCTTTTTCTCTCTGACTCTCTCCCTCACCAGCAGGAAGCCCCACAGGATGCAGAGTGTGAGTGGAGCAGGAATGATAGGACAATGGGAAGGCAAGCTGTCACCGAACCTTCACACACACTCGTGGAGTACATACATAAACTCGGAAAGGAGCGGGAGAGAAACTGGGGAACAATGGAAAAGTAAGGTGTCTCGGTCATCGGGACGTCCTGTTTCCACATGATGTCATCATATCCTCCAGATACAGAGGACTGAGGTAGCTTGTTGGAAGGCACACATGGACATTTACATGAATTGAGTTACTGAAGTTAAACAGCATAATCCTGTTTAAGGCTCAGGGCCTGTTCCTATGGGAGCAACAAGAAGAGGAGTCTTCCTCAGGTCATGCCAGTGGCTGAAAACTGCAAAGCCCCTGATGGAAATGACAAATTCAGCTGACACCCTCCATCCAGGGGTATCCGAGGGTGCTACCATCAGGCTGTAGGGCTCATCTTGAACAAGCAACTGTCACAGCCCTCAGCTGCTTGGTGGGAAAGCTGTGTGATAATGGTGTGTAGAGAACAGATTGATAACGTCCATTTCTAACCATCTCCACACCCCCTTCCTTCCTGCTTAGCCCCGAGGCTAAAGACAGGAACTGACCTCGTAAAGAAACAGGAAGTGATGAAGTCCGGCCTTGGACAGCTAAATCGCGTTTTTCCCCATCCGACCCTCAAAATTCCACAAGCCCCCTTCCCTTGAAATCAGTAAAACAAAGATGAATGTTGATTATTTAGAGGAAGGTGGAGGTGTGATTATGCAACCTTCCCGCAACCTGTCATGATGAAGGAATAAACACCTACGCCAATCTGACCACGTTAAAGCCACAGAAACACCTCAGATGGATGGACGTGTTGAGGAAACATACAGCCCTGCCTTTTCCTCAAGGTGGTTTCCTGCAGACGCGATGCCAAATAAATCACAGTCACATTTACTGAAGGAATATGCTGCCTCTGGAGCAAATTAAACATAGTCTCTCATAGATCGACATGAGGCCTTAAGCCGTAATGACTTTTGAAAGTCAGTGAAATTTGACAAATGTGCATTACACTTACAGACAAAAACATCCAGCCGATCCCAGATGATGCAGTCAGCTTTAGCCACAAATCCAGATCCTATGGTAAGTTACTGTTTGACCCTTTGACCTTTTAGATTTAACAATAAATCTTTTATTTCTACAACCTTATAACAATATAATCTTTACATATAACTAATGGGTCTTTGATAGGAAGAGATCCTACTTTAAAAGGACTTCTGTCTGGTAAATTCCACTCTTTCAATACTGCAACGTTTACTGTTTGATTTCTAAATATCAACCTCTGTGGTATCTGTCCAGCATGAAGAGTGGAAGTACTGGCAGCCACACTTCATTAACTTCTCACAGACAACTACCCAAACTTCCTTTTATCTAACAGTAAACGCTCCAAAGTTACCCAATTTTCACAAACAGTGAAAAACAGTCAGCAGAGTTCAACCTGTTTTATTTTTAAAAAGGTACAGAGGGCCCTGGGGCGGAGGGCTGCTGAATATACTCATATAGGTTTGTTTGGTACTTTCAGTGTCATTTTTGCCTTCCTCGATTATATATATAGCCTAAGAATTTCTTGTCTCTTTCACAGAGATGTAAATTAGCCAACAGGCGACTTCCTCAACCCAAACAGAACAGTGAAACGGTTCAAAGTAAAACCCATGTAATAAGAAGATTAGTGTTGGAAAACTCTCCATATGTATATCATCTTTTACGTGAGATTCCCACAGTTTGCTGGTAAAGCATAGGCAGTTCTTCAAACACAATAAACCACTAATTCTTTACTTATAATATTATAAAGGTATATTACATTTTCAGGCATTTTATGATGAACAGAGCAGACATACCATACGTCGTTATCCCGGGGAATCCTGGAGTCAGGCGCACGGGAACAGAGGAGAGTGTCAGCGGCGTCCAGTGACTTGCGGGGCGCACGGAGAAAAGCCGCGCGCTACTGAGCTGGGCAAGTGAGAATTGAGCGCGCGCCTTGCCCGGAAGGCTTGAGGAACGGACTTCACGCGCTCAAGAGTGGTCCACCCCAAAGGGACGCGGGCGTGCAGTGGGCAGTTGAAAAAGGACCAGTTATATTTTATAGAAATAAAATGAATAAACATTCTTATTTATCTTTTAGAAATTTAGAATGTATTTAGAAACCAGCCCTTTCAGCCTATTTATGGAGAATGTACCCCCAATAATTATAGTCCCGTCAAATGTAAGGATTTAACACATCAACCTAGGGACACGTTTTCTTATATACACCGAAGTGCAAGTGCAAGATGCGACACATCCACTCCCTGGTGTGAACTACAGGAAGACTGAACACGATGTGTGATATCCGCGTACAAACTACAACTATACAGAAATCAGTCAAAAGCGACGAGACGGTGTCTACTTTGTAGTGCTCATTGATGACACGTCACTTTTTTAAATCTCTTTATTACTTTGAAATCGGATTACATCAATGGATCATCACCATCATCAGGCCATGCGCTTTCAGCTGTAACTCAAGAAAGAGGACAAACAAATGTATTGACACACTATTACGATTCACCTTGAAGAGTGAGCTGACTTGGTAAAGAGAACTGAAGCGATATTTCACATTTCTTCAAGTCTTTGTCTCCATCGTGTGGCACGCCAATGCAACTCCTGCAGCAACACATCCACAAGTCTGGGCTTGTGTCGAGCTGTCTTGACATTCAGACAAACACACAACACGCTGTTTTAATTTTGATAACAAAGTAACTTTTTATTGTATATAAAAATACAAGTTATTTCGTCTTTTGTGATCTCAGTCCTCTGTGTGCTGCAGACACAGAGGACTGAGTAGTCATGATGTGGTGAACAACGGCTGTCTGTGAGTGACAGAGCCTGAACAGATGTGTCAAACAAACAACACGAATTCTGCAAAGGAAAAACTTGAATCATGATGATGATTTAGTTATACCAGACCTCACTCCACCTGCATACCTGGCATGTAGCATGTAGATATGTGTGTGTGTGTGTGTGTGTGTGTGACAGAAACATGTGCAAGATATTCAGAACACTTGAGGCTCAAGTGGGGAAATAAAATCTGATACATTTCAGTGCAAAATAAGTAACAAATTTTAAATATCAGATTTCCCAGTCGCAAAGCAGCATCAGAACATTAACACTGAAACATAAGATATGCATATACAAACATTCAATGTAGTGTGCAGGATTGTTATGAATTGGGCTGTGGTATGTCACAGCTGGCTCAGCATCTGCAAAATACATGTGTGAGTGAGTCATCTCATGTAGTGTGTGATGGCTCGTAAGGTGTAAAGAAGGGCTGCTTGTAGCCGGGCTTCCATCACTATTAGGTTTGCATGAACCTGCAAAATAAAAGAAGGTTGTCAGGTTATTAGGTGAGCCTTTCCAAGTCCTGTCTGTAATGCTTCCTTCTCTAATGACATTTAAAAAAGGAAGGACAACGAGAAGACGCGCTGAAATGTCAAATGATTCACTCTTTGTTGATGACATGCCAAAAAGAGACGACATGTTAAAATGTCAAATGATTCAGTTATTGTGGCTGAAGAGGCCCGGGTCAGGTTGTACCTTTTCAGAGTGTCTGAAGTGTCTCCAGAAGTCGCGGTAAATGCGGGCCGTGGTCTGCTCGGGGTGACAGGCCATGGTTTTAACAAACACCTTCAGAGAGCGCTCCAACAGCACGTTCACGCTGCCATAGTCGTAATCATCGTAGCTGCACAGGTACAATGATGAAACGTTAGTGACAGAGCAGAGACAAAAACACATTTAAAACGTAGTTGATTACGTGGTTTTTAAGCGTGACACTGACCGTATCCCGTACAGACAGTGGATGTAGTTCCACAGAGCTTTCCTCAGAGTGTGAGTGTCCACACCTTCATGCATGGCCATCCTGTGGTAGGTCAAGTTGCTCACAACCTGCAAAGACACCATTTAACCTTATTATAATATGTTCAATCAATCTGTTCTCTACCAATAAATTAATGTATACAGTATTCTGCAGTCAGAACAAGATGCCAAGGAGTCATTTCATCATCTGGTTGCCAGGACGCCAACTTTTTTATTTCCCAGTGTGAACTGCTGATCTCTTTGTTGGGCTGTGTAGGGTGTAAACAACTATGCATCTTCTACGACAGTCCTTCCCAACCTTTTTTTAAGCTTGTGACCCCTTAATACAAAGCAATGTACACCAGAGACAGCTTGTTACAGAGTACATGTCCATGAGGTGTGAGCAGTTCTATTAAAGAGTAATTTGCCCTTCTCAGACTTAATTTGAGTAATTTTTAGAGGCCTGAAAAGGTCAAACTGTCCAGTATTTCACTCTGTCCACCAACTGAAAAATGCAAAGATTTGAGAAAAGTCTGAAAAATAAACATAATTTTCTGTAGCATAATTTCAATTTCTTTTTTATTTATTTCCTACCCAGATAATTATCTTGTCACCCCCAGGTTGGGAACCACTGTTCTACAATACACCTGTAGTCACCAACCACTTGTTTTCCTAACACCAAGAAGTTTCACTGCAAGCGTGTAAACAAGCATGTAGGTCCACAATATCTCCTTCCTGTCATGTTATCCAGACACCAGTCTTGTACAGTTTCTAATCAGCTTATTGGTGTTTATTAGTGTACTTCTACTAGGTTAAAGGTGAGGGTACCTGGAATTTTTCATCCAGGAGCTGGCCCATGTCTGGCAGTAGTCTGTTGACCAGAGAGAAGCCGTGGTCCTCCCATGAATAGTCCTGCACACATCAGACACCATCAACAAACACAGGTCTATGAAACTGCACACTGTAAAACGAATGAATGAATAACTTGTGAATGTGTGTCGTAGTCTATCTGCAAATTATAATCAACTTGAACTTGGACACAGAAATGCTCCAAACTACCTGGGCTCTCATGGTGGGTGGCGCCTGCTCTCCTCTGGGGGCAAAGTCCTCGTATCTGAACTCTGGATCCTCCACCAGACGCAGCACCAGGTCAGGCAGTGCTTCTCGCACCACCGCTAAACAAACACAACAAAGAGGAAGTCAATCAAGGAACAAATGTCAATCAAGTGAATGACGAGTGATGCATGGGATGAACAGGCATTTTTGTACCTGTTGGTATGCTCTCGCTCCTCTCCCTCTCAAAGCGAGTAACCATCTCCTCCTGTGTGCACTCCTCCTCCTGCTGCTGCTGCAGCTCCACCATCCTCTTCATCAACACCTCCACCTCCATCGCTCCATCAACCAACTGGAGAAGATAAAAAGAGAGAAGGGCTTGAGGAACTAACTCAATACTTTGTTTTTTTGTGTATGTGAAGTGAGCCGTGTCTTCTACTGTTACTAAACCGGTGTGACTGGTGAAGCAAAGCTGGAATGAACCAAATACCTCTTCGTCCTTGTCCTGTTGACACTATTAAGTTTAGACCAGTCAGACCTGTGATGAAAAGCGACCGTTTGACTCACCTCTTGCCTGCCGTCCTCATGAGTGGGGCTGTGAGGGCTACGAGGAAGGTGACTGGGTGATGGAGGTTGGAAGGTATAACCTCCAATGTGGTCGGGTTCAGGGTTCAAGCCGCAGCCCCACACTAAAGAGCAGAGTGAGTGAGCGTGTGCCATCAGGACCACAGCATGTATGAGTTCAGCCAATGACCAGCGAGGCTCTGCTCCGGGACAAACCAGCTCCTGCAGGGCAGAGGGGCGGGTGTTGGTTAAGTGTGAAAAACGAATGACAATCCCATCAGCCTCAGCTGTACTTTGTGTTTAGTGCTAATTAGCAACTGTTAGCATGCTAACACACTAAACTAAGATGGTAACATTGTAAACATTACACCCGTTAAACACCATTGTCATTGTGACCATGTTAGCATTCTGATGTTAGCATTTAGATGTGCACCGCCGTATACAGCCTCACAAAGCAGCTAGCATGGCTGTAGATCGATTGTTGTAAAGTTACAAGTACCAAATACAGAGGAGGATACAATTAAATGAATGAGAGTAGAATCTATTGTACATATATATGTTCAATTTATATATAGGGTTACACAGACTGAATTGTAAGGTTGTTTTTTGTACTTTGCTTCCATTTGAAATGGCCAAACACAGGGAAAAGTTTCTTTGCATGCAACAGTCAGATTTTGCAATATAGTGTAGCTAACAGTGTGTCCAAAATCACTTTTTATTAAATAAGTGCTGTGTACTTACTACTGTCTGCCATTTTATTTGAATGTCTGCATTCAGAGCATGTAAATGTATCCATCTATATAGTGCCCTCATAAATTCCCACAATGAAACAAATGTACACTACTTTCTGCTAAAAATACAGTACCACAGTGCAACACATTTTATAGAGGCAAAACTACACCTGTCACTGATGATTCATGTGTCCAAAATATGAATTTACTGCCCAGTAAAGACTAAACTATTGAGTGTCTATTTCAGATACAGCCTAAGTCAGAAATCCATTGTGAATCCAATGTATTAAATCATATTACTATTATATGATGACAGAGTGTGAGCTAAAGAGAGAACAGGAGAGTGTGTGGGTGTTGTGTCTGACCTCGATGTGCTGCTGTGTGATGAGCCAGGGTCGGTGTGCCAGCAGCTTGTTGAGTGTTTGCAGGCTGCGGAGTTTGGTGGGAGCGTGCTCGAGGCCGCTCAGCCAGCTCTCCTCCCCTCCAGCCTCTAGGAAGTCTGCGCTGTGCTGCTGAACCAGGTACGTGCAGTGGTGTCGAGCCGCAGCCTGCGAAACATCCGGAAGGGTTAACAGGAGCAAACAAACATGGTGCTCAGTCCATTAAAAGCTCAATGACTGGTCTGTGTATAACAACTACATAATGCATAAGAACTGCCTGTGCTCATAAATATAAAAGGGCTCAGAGGTTAAGGCAACACTAAACTAAACTTATCCATCAGAAGATCATTTTGAGTCTAATGACTGGCATTTCTGAAGTGAAAGGGCAGCTAATGTGATGTGTATATGAGCGATGAGAGTCATTAAATGTTTATGGAGAGGATCACAGTCTTTGGCAGACCTGTTAGTGCCTCGCTATGATACAGTAGCTGGATAACCATCAAGTACAGAATGACCTGCCAAGTCCATTTTGCATCTGTGTGCTTTCTCCTTACAAGATAATTCAATTTTTCCTGATTTTTATGCTCCTACAACCTAAAAATATCTTATTTCCTTACTTTTTTATCACTTTCAAAATTAGCATTTTTGTGCAATAGTTAACTTCAACCACTGTACTATCCAACTATATTTTCATACATATTAATCCCTTAAATGGTCGAGTTGTTTCAGAAGAAAATTAGGTCTACCAGCACACTTGACAAAAACGACATGCCATGAATGAAAAATAAATTGACATTTAACAATATCTTTAGAATTTGCCTGATTTATTATAACCTTTCTATGTCTATATATGAGAAATCCTTTGATATATCTGGGTGTGTCTCAAAACCATCCCTTGTTCATTAAGTAGTCAGTCAGTATTCAGAGAACTGGATTTCAGCTATTCATTTAAACGACACTGAAAAACAATGACGAGGCAAATAACCTGTGACACAATTGCAAGGTGGAGCATTGTAATGACGTCACATATAAGCATCTCGCTGAAGTTATGTAGGTTATAGTGTAAAATGTCTTTAAAAATAAAGAATAAGCTTGTTTGTCAAGTGACTCTTGCTACATCTGCAGGAAATACAATTAACAGGAAGTTTGGTTCGATCGAGCACTGACAAAAGTCATTATTTTCGTATATTTTTGTTTATTGTTCTCTACATCTGAACTGATGGAAACAGTGGAAACAGCAATACTAATATAACTGCTACTGGAGGCAGGAATAATGGTATCGCCATAAAGCCAAAATCATTAGATGCGTGTACAAAAAGAAAGAAATCATAAAAACACTTTGCCACCCTTGACTCTGTTACAAAAAGAGAAAATAATTGATGCAGAGTTTGCTATTATCTTTGATGTTTGGGCTGTTAGTCATGCAATCTCTAGCCTACACTTTAAAAGGATACACTCACTGTACCTGTAGGCTTTCACAAACCAATTACAGGCTTTAGAGCGTTTCTAGCTGTTGTTATTGCTGCCTCATTTGACACAAAAAACAATTAATATAGATGCAAATAATCACAAGACAAACACATAGTCACCACCACTGAAATACTTCGCTCATAGGCTTATGAATTAGATCAGAAAGTAACATTATGATTTAACCTGCAGTGTCGCTGCTTGCAGCATTGAGCTCTGCACACCGTGACGGAAAATCTAACCAACAACAATATTATCCGTTTATAGCAAAGGACAGGATTTATTTGTTTTCATCTAGTCCAATAATGGCTGACATATGTACAGATCTACAGTATCCACAGCAAATCAAATGGTTCACTTTTAAGGAACAATATTCTGTCATGATGTGGGAGCAAAAACATTAAGACTAGCAATAACTTTGCAGAGCAATACACCAATCAATGCAAGTACTGTATATTGTTTTGTTCTGTTGACTAACCCTATGGGCAGAAATATGTGTCACTAGAAAATTAATTTGAATTATTAAATTTAAATTTGAATTGCTTGAATAGAAATTGAAAAACTTGAATAATTGTGTTAAAAAACTAAATTTGAATTTGTATTGTTTAACTTGAATAACTGCATTGAAAAACAGAATCTGAATAGCATAATTTGAAATTTAATTTATTAGTTTGGAACTGAATAAACTTGAAACTTAATGTAATCTGAAACTGAATTCAGTTGATCTGAAACTATATTTCATCCTCAGTGAAAATTCAGCTCTCATACACTTCACACATTCAGTTCTCACAATTCAAATTATATATATATATATATATATATATATATAATTTGAATTGTGA